>VYZV01029826.1:17093-29305 GCA_013401275.1 Pandion haliaetus
CTATTGGCACAACAATCTGCTTCCATGACAACTTGAAATTCATTTGATCTTTCTATGTTTTGAAAGCATGGGTAATTTAGCTTTTCTCATGCCCATAGCCAGTGGAGTAAAAGCTTTTACAGTTTTTAATTGAATAAAAACTGTGAATACCTGGTGACCTTACATCAGAAATCTTGCATTTGGAATGCTGTGGCTCAAAAAACTTCTGCAGATGGTAAAATTATTATGATTTCTTATTGTAAGAAATTCTGTGGGTTTCCTGTTATTCTACAGGACTAGTCATTAACTCTATTCCACTCAGGGAAGGGATAACAGTGGGTCTTTGGCCCCTAGACCAGGCATTCAGTAGAAGCAGAAAATTCAACCAGGTGCAGCAACTGGCAATGAAGGAGGGCAAAGCAGTCTTGGTCATCATGTCTGGCAAGGCCATACCCATAGTTTAAGCAAAACATGCCAGTTTCAAAACAAGATGGGGAAAAAACCGGAAAGGAGTAAATGTAAAGTTGGGTAGAAAGTGGTATTCCTATCCTGGCAAAATGCTTGAGATTTCCAAAGTATTCTTAAGAGAGACAGAATCAATTTTTTTTTTTCTTTAGATTTGAGAGCACAAAAGCATAGTAATTAAGGGGAGAAAGAAATCCACCAGGAGGTAGGGGAATTCAGAACAAATGCCAATTCTACTCTAAAAGCTTCTGCATGGCAGGCATCTTGACCACCATTGTCTCAGCTATCATGCGTGGAGAGGGCCACAATATGTTTACAATATTTGAAATAATTGTATTCCGGTACTGTCAAAGGGATGATTATATCCATCTACAAGCACAAGGAATGACATACATAACTGGATGAAGTGCTAAACTGCTGTAACCCATGCAACACTAAGTCTGCAGTGTTTTTTTGCTGTGATTGGCTGTAAGAGAGTGTAAAAAGCAATAGTGTTGTGGTTTTTTTATTCTTTTCCTCTAAATTGTTTTTATATGTGGCTTTTTTATTGAATCAAGATGGAATTTGTGTGGGCAGGCCTATTCCAAGGGAGAAAACCCCCCACATGTTGTTTCTTTGAAGAAAATGTACCTGTCTCACCTCGGGGAAAACAGAATAGTTAAAGTTACAGCTTGATGATGGCTTAGAAATAGCCCAAAAGGTCCATCAGTGTTTCCTTTGAGAACAGCCACAGCTGGATTTGTGAGTACTCCTAGAGACACACCAGCACTGGAAGACTACAGAGCAGAAGATATCTCCTTAATGTCCTGCATGGAACAGTTTCTACAGCCTGATTTACCCTGTCTCCAAAAAAATAAATATGTTTTGAGTATATATGAGTATCAAAACTGGTTGAGGTGACACCAGCTGTGACAGTTTATTAGAAAAATTGCAATTAAATTAAATTTAATTTAATTCTTAATTTATTAAATTAATGAAAAAAGGAGCAATGCCATTTATTTCCCGACAACATATCAATATTCTGATAACAGAAGAGATATACCAAATCACCTCAGAGTTATATAAATGCCTGCTAGGTAGAATCACTTTGGAAATGAAAATTTATCTTAGCATTTTGTTCATAGTCAGTTCCTAGAGGGTCTTAAATTCAGGCAAAGGGATGGCAGTTTTTCACAAATTGGGTATCTAAAAATGAACTTGGAAAAGAAGATGCCTAAGGTGGAGCAGTAGCTCAGGCAGGGTCCAGGCACTTCGACTTCAGCTTAAAAGCATCTACCATGGGAAGGGCACCAGTCCCAACTGCTGCCTCCCAGCAAAGTAATCTGGGAGCTGCTCGCCAACATCACCCAGGGAAAGGGGCCACCCTCAGCTGTGCGAGGCTAGCCCTGAGCCCAGGCAGCCCACCCCCTGGCAGGGGAGAAGTTCTCTGGGCCCTTACACCTCTCTGGCTTGACCAGAAGCAACAGACTTTCTCCTGTAACAGGACTTGTTGATAAACAGTGATTTTTCATTTTGAAAATGAGTGGTTCTTTTGGCTTTTGATTTAGTTTCATGCCAGAAGAGACTGAATATCTTTTTAATTTTAGGGTTTTTTTTTTTAACAAAGAGAGAACCCTGAGTAACTGATAGCTAAGTAAATATAGAAATTGCTATGATTGAGAGGACTTTGTAGTCTGTTGGACAAAATGTTTTCATACAGGATGTAGTAGACTGCAGTTGATTCCCTGCTCCCTTGTAATTTGGGGGATCTTGTTTGACATTGGAGTCTGGCATTATGTCCTTGCCTGAAAACAGAACCTGAATCTGGGCTCCTAAATACTGGCTGGTTATGTTCACTTACTTATTTTGGCCAGAAAATCTATTCTAGAATCTGTGAAAAATTCCACCAAAGCTGATATGGTTTCAATGTGTAGATATTTGTCAACAAAAAAAGTACTTCATTGTCAAATTCCTTGCTACTTCTGTTCAGGTATCTCTAAGAGGAGATTGTGGAGGTCTATCTCTTTCCAAGAGCAGCTCTTTGTCTTTTGCTTGTAGTCATGAGTTCAATCAAGAGTCGCAGGTCTTGTGTTGCTATTAAATCTGATTACAATGTGATGTTCCAGATGATGTAGATACCTGCTGACAATGATCCACTTCAGCAAGGTGAAACATGTTTCTTTCTAACCAACCTAAAATAAATATTTCAAGGGCATTTTACACGATGGACAGGCTCCAGCTGCATAGATCTCTATTCATGTCCTTATATGGTATATTCTGGTTCATATAATCCTTGCCAAGAGCTACAAATGGAAGTAAAACCTGCTATTTTTGATCAAGTGTCTTCAGATTTATTTCTTACACAATGCAGTATAGAAGGCAGTATGTATCCTTTAATGTAGCTCTTCTGAGTTACATCTTCAATAATTTTATATGAATATTGTATAGTAATAATGGCTGAGAGATTATTTCTCTCCCTCTCCTTGCTTCTTTCATTTAGATGTCCTCGTTTGAAAGTACTGCGATCATCTGCTGGCAGGAGCTTATATGACAGTCTGTATTTGCTTGAAATAGACGTTGTGATAATTTTGTCTTTGAAGGACAAGGAGGAGAATTGTTCTCATTTAAATCCAAGTGACTCTTAAAGTTGATAACTATATAATGAGATAGCATTCAAATTTTATTTAATAATAAATTAACTTACTGTGCATCTGAAAGTCATCTGAAGAAACTATAATGCCTATTCATAAGCATGAGAAAAACTTCCTTTTAGATCCAAATAATAGAAATGGTTGTCAAGTTTCACCAAATGACTATTTCATTAAGCTGTACTTGATTTTAGTTTTATAAAAGGCAAAAAAAGTACCAAACACTAGAAGCTCAGACTAAATGCATGCAGTCCCTGTCTACTCCTCCATGCCATTTATGTGCTGATTGACTTGGGAATGTGGTGCATAACATAAAACTAATGTGGTTCTATCTGTGCCTACAATTTTCAAATTAACCATTTTTTTGTGTGTGTTAAGTTTTTCTAAACCGTGAATCTTTCGTCAAACTTAGTAGCAGAACATCTTGCCCTGTCTGGAGAGAGACAAATTTTTAGAAGTGTATTTTTGCTGGCTTGCTTTAGGTTTGTGTCACAGTTTCATATAAAGATTTGTCTACTGCTGTAACGCAAGTGTCCGTGCCCTAAGGGCACCAAAAGGCCTTAATTTCCCTGAGCAGGCTCACTTGGGGCCTCCACCTACCTTCCTGTTGCCCATTGCCCCAGCAGCTCCATTTAAACTCCTGGGCCCATTGTGTGTCCAGTCCTGTCTGCGCTTGCTTACTCATGGGACTTTCCTGAAGGACTCTAGGTGAATGCTGTAGGTAGCTTTGTCTCCACTCTTGCCTCTGGCCTTATCTTGCTATTTTTGACTGGGGATGGACGGATGGACCTGACTCATCACCTTGTCTTGCCTTGCCTTAGGCCATTGATGGACCCTGTTAACAGCAACCTGCTCTGACTTGTTTGTTCAGACCCTCTGGAACTGTGCCCTGGTTGGTGAGGGCACCATCACTGCCTGTGCTGGGGTTGTCTCTGACTCTGGGCTTCTTCTGCCTTGCAGAGCAGCCCCAGTCTTGCTGATCCCTGAGACCAAGAGCTCTGACTCTGCTGGTGATGTTTAATGGTAGAGGCAGAAGAGCAGACAGTTAGCTGGTGGAGGTCTGTCCATTTTTTTTTTCTTTTTTTATGTATTACTAGCTGTGTGCTACATAGAGTTCTATTATTCAACATCAGTTGGTCTTTCAGATCTTTTATGTTCTGAGACTATGCCAGCATATGATCTCACCTTGTTAGTGGGAGGGGTTTTTTAATGTAATCCTAGAAAATCCACTGGGCTTCTGCACACCTGATGTAAATCGGGTAGCTCCATGAGTTATTGGGGCTGTGCCAACCTGTGCCACTGAAGAATATGACCCAATGTAAGGACTAATTCCTTTTATGCCAGCTCCTTCTGTGAAGGATACTTATCAAGAGATACATAGCAGATCCTGAAGACCAAACTGGAAGGTTACTAGATTGCCAGGGAACACCTTCAGGCTCTGAGTCTCCTTGTCCTGTGGTTCATGTAATAATTTGTACTCAATGCTGGACAAGTGTAAAATAATATTAACATGATAATGTATGTGTGTTCAAAGTCCCCTTTCCAATATTATAAAAGATTGCATCAGAGGGAGAGAGCAACTGAAACTAATAAAATTAGTGCTGACATGATGCAGAAGGTTAGAGTAGACATCAAAGAAGCAGACTCTTCTTTTGCAAATGATTCATCTGTTTGTTAGACATGAGTGATAGGCATCAGGTAAGTGTTTGTAAGCAGCTAAAACTACCACCCTTTTCTGAACAGGCTCTACCTGCTGCAGGTTGAGGCATACCCCCTCACTGGCTTCTGGCTTTTCAATAGCCACAGTAAGGACAGAGCCCAATTATTCTTCTCAAGCTTAACTGTTCTTGGAGCTTTCTCGGGGGGATTCCTCCGTTGCAGCTGCAAGTTTTCTCTGTTCCAACAACACACTCCAAATCCTCTTATATCATGCTTGGAATAAATAAGGTCTGTCTGCCAGCGTGAGTCAGCAGTAAACACCATTCCTGTACAATTTTGTGAGCAGCTGAGCGGAGGGTGACATGCCACAAACCCTCTCTATCTGCGCGTAGGATTGCAGAAACTGCCATGTTCTTGGCAGTTCAGTTAATTCCCAACAGTATCTGGAGTTTGTTATTGCTGTTTTTCATTTGTTGTGTGCTTCTGGGTTGAGAAACTGCCAAAATACTGTAAGCAGCAATTCACATAGCTCTATTCTCATGAGATTTCCTTTTTTCTTCCCTGATCTCATGCAATTCCCCACCCATTTTTTCCATGCTCAAATGATCCAGATAACTTGGACAAGGACTGACCGTTCTGAGTGCTTATCCAGAATCACAAGACAGTGTTTTTCATATTCATCCATTATTATAATATCATGTATGTTTACAGACTTGAGTGAACAAACCAAACCATTATCTGTCATATAGCTATTAATTTGGCTTCAAAAGTGTATTTCAATTCCCTCATTGTACACTTTTACTGAATGTTTGAGCTTTCTTAGCAGAATCCTCATGGAAGATGCATTCTTTTTATCATAGTTTGAATTTTGAACAGTCCACCAAAATCTTTAACTGCATAGCCAAAAGCAATGTGACTTTTCAATTTTACATTCAACCATGCAGTTTGTAGTGTTTAATGTCACTAATTAGCTATGTAAGTGTACATAGAACTGATGTATATTGCATACAGTACTCCACAGCAGTAACAGTCTACTGATGATATTCACAAATGTTTTGAATTAAAGCTGAGATGAGGATTTTGTAAACTGTTCTCAGGCATCTTGAAAAACAGAAAGATGGAAATTGATTGTTTAAAGGTTTATTGCAATTTTCATAGCAAGCTCAAATGTATACCTTTATTTCTGTGACAAAAGTGTAACATTTTTGACCCCCTTAAGAAAACAAGGAGCTGTAGCTTTATCTTGAAAACAGTGCCTGAAGTTGCAAGCCTTGAAGAAGTCAGTGATGCTTAGGCTCTTGTGTCACAGTTCCACAGGCATTTTTCTCAGTGACAAAATCAGTTTAAGCTGTTCCTTGCCCTTCCAATACCAGCTGCTCATTTCCACTCCCTGACTGCCCTCTAAATTGTTCCGCCACAATTACTTGATCCTTTCTAGTCAACTCTTTTTTTTCCCTCATGGATTATTTTCAATCTTCAGCTTTTCCCTAATTTAGTTCCTCTGTTTCATTATGACCCTGCAGTAGTGGGAGGGTGTGTTTGAGGTGGCAGCATAAGGGCAGAAAGAAAAAGGATGAAGTAGAGCTAAGCAAGAGCCTGGCTTTGCTGCTGAGAACAAGTCTGATGTGATGATAATTTAAGGCACTAGAACTAATCTTTGGTCATTTCTAGACCCTTTTTGGGGAGGGTAGGTGCAATTTTAATATTCATCTGTATAAAATCAATGCTAAACTTCTATTGTAGGTTTGGACACCACTTCTCAAGATAAAGAGGGCAGTGAAAAACAATGCTGCATTGAGTGGACTTTTCTGTAGAACACAACCTTCAGTATGAGTGCTTTGGACCTAACTCAGACATGCCTGCTTCTGACACACAGTGATTCTAACTCATGCCTGCTGCAAATGGCTCATGATACTCAATCATATCCAATCCTGCACCTAGTGTCAAAATGTTAGATGACTACTCTGGAATACAGGCAAGGATAAATTAAGAATTGCTGACAAGAAAATACTTCTACTCAACAGTTCTTAGTCAACTCAATGGCAAAAATTTCCTTTGGCTTTGATATTAAAGGAAATAGAATTAGTGTTTCTCGTTGTTTTCTGCTGGGTTTTGGTGGGGCTTTTTTTACAGATTTTTCCTGCATTGACTAAGCTCTTCCAGCTTTTCCTCATCTGACCTAGCCTTCAGAGTCCTGAGCTGTCTGTCCAGCACAAAAGAGTCTTCTTCAGGGCTCCAGAGGACAAGGGAAATATTTCAAGTTTACCTTGTGGAGAAATGGGGTGGGTAGGAGTAATTCCTTTAGGATGAAGATATCTGTCTAATGCATCTGCCTAGTAGATTCTTGGGTTGTGAATCTTTCCTGATGATAGGATAGAATACCTACTGAATCAGTAATATTCATTTATTCATGGTCACAGTATCCTATACACTCTCACGGCAGTATTTTATAAGCATGGTGATCAAAGGATGAAGTAATGCAAGTCACCATGGAGCAGCAAAGACAGGCTGCTCTTTAAGAAGCCAAGACTCACAGCAAGGTAGGCAGGGGCACAGACCTTACCAACCAGGGAGCTGCCCTACTGTACCCAAACAGGTCCAGTGATAGTAACCACAGCCAGCCACGAGGACTGATCAAAAAGTTCATGGTGACAAGGCAGGTCTGAGATCAAGCCAGAAAGTCAAATCAGTGGTCTGGGATAAGGGCCAAAATTAAGAAGGTGTTAAACCAGGCACAGGTGTCCCAGCAACATAACTCAGGTGAGTGGCAATGGCCTGAGCATAAAAGTGGCCCCAAGTAAAGGAGGGGCAGAGTGCCTCAAGAGTAGACAGTTCTTTCTCCAAAGCTACTCTTTCACAACTGTCTGGACCAGTGGATAATATGGCTGTGCCATACCAGAGAGCTGGCTGTGGGTCCAGGGAGCAAAACTCTTTGGGATGGGGAGATGCGCTCAGGGACCTGATGCATGGTTTGCTGGAAGCTGTGGCCTTCTTTTATTAACCCAAGTGATGGTACAAAAAGTGTACAGGCTTTTGGGTTCATCAGCTTTTCTGTCTACACACTGCATCTTATGTCAGGTCATCTCGCTTCTTCTTACTCATGTGATTGAGAATGGCAAAGTGAAATGTTTCCCACAGTCACAGAAGTGGGGGCTAGCCAGACTTTGAACATAAAAGCCCCGGCATTGTTGTTATGGTGCTTATTAAATAGCATTTCAGTTCCTTGATGATGAGTGAGGTTATTCCAGTATGAGATTATTATCATATTATGAAGATAATATTAAGATATTATGAGATCTCACAACATTTTGTATTGGAGCCCATGTTTTGATCAAGAACCAAGAGATTACTAATCCTGTAGAAGCTTTTACATATGAAAAGAATAAAGAAAATCATTCATCTCTCTCAATTAAAGGGTGTAATCAATGGGGAACATGCCAGTTGCCCAGTTGAAAGATATAACATTCCTGTTTATGATGGCAGGAGAGACATAAAAATCTTCACAGTGCTTGGCATAACTTCCATGTAGGTCTTGGCATCCGGGGCAATGCCATTTCACCCAGAAAACTGCTGTCTGTTTCAGTGTGGTAACCATGCACACTAGCCAGGGATAATTTTGGAATAAATCCTTACTTTTTTCTTTAAAAAAAAAAAATCCTTTAAAAAGAGAGCTAGATTTTTGTTCTGGTCAAATTAAAAAATGAAGGAGATGTACTTATTCACAGTGTGAATTTTCTAAGAAGCACAGAGTTCTAATTGTTGGAGTGGAAAAATCAACTATTTAAGAAATTTAAAAACCCACTTTTTATTTCAGCTTTGAAACATAGTGGTTCTCTGAGCCAGGACACACAAATTTTAGCTTTACCTTCTAGGGTTTGGCATCTTGTGTATCCTGGCAATTAGTTTGGCCTCTACAGTAAAATTCTGGGCCTGAGCTTGATTAAGAGAACATTTATGAATAACATCCTCAGAAAAATTAAGGCCATGGCCAGGACCAGGCCACAGTGGCAGTGAAGTAGGTATGCTCTATGGCTAAGCTGTTCCATAAAACAGAAGAACCAGGCAGCTCATAACTCTTTACATCGATAGCAATCATCACTCTTCTTTCACAACTTGCTAAGCCCAATTGGAAATTCCTGAAATTTTCATTTCACTTCTTTCTAAGTACATTTGCCAGTTTCAGTGGAAAACACCAGACACGGTGGTATATTTATGAATATGATGCTATTGGCATGATGGATGAATCATGATTTTACATAGGGAGAGAAAGACCAATGTATTTAATCCCCCTAAAAAGCCATGGAAATTAAAAAGGTTATTACCCACATAGGGCCAGATCCTGCAGCCCTTACTCCCACTGATACGACTGAGAAGAAGACTACCACTCTTGTAAGTATATGGATATTTGCAAACTTTGATAGTCGTTTACCACAAATGTTTTTTCAGTTACCAGTGCTCTTTTTAATCCTTCATCAGTCTGGCAACTAAGCTGGTTACTTCGACAGCAGGCAGGTTGAACTGGCTTGTACCTTAAGAAGTTGGCTTATTAGACAAAAACTCCCCAGTGGGGCACTCCCTGCACTCTGCACCAGTCCTCAAATCAGTTCGACTGCACAGAGCATGGTGAGGGTGCTGATGCCCATTAAATCCACACACTTAGAAAGTCATGTCACCCTAAATCAGGGGCACTGGCAAATACCTTCCAGAGAGGCAGTAGCAAGGTTGGTGTCTCCACCCGTGTCCTGATTTTGGCTGGGATAGAGTCAATTTTCTTCTTCGTAGCTGGTACAGTGTGTTTTTGATTTAGTGTGAGAACAATGTTGATAATACACTGATGTTTTAGTTGTTGCTAAGTAGTGCTTGTCCTAAGTTAAGGATTTTTCAGTTTCCCATGCTCTGCCAGCAAGCACGTGTACAAGAAGCTGGGAGGGGGGTACAGCCAGGACAGCTGACCCGAACTGGCCAAAAGGATATTCCATACCATAGAACGACATGCTCAATATATAACTGGGGGGAGTTGGCCAGGAGGCACAGATCCCTGCTCAGGCATTAGTCAGCACGTGGTAAGCAATTGTATTGTGCATAAATTGTCTTTTCTTGGGTTTTGTTTTTTTAATTATATCCCTTTTCATTATTATTATTATTATATTTTTATTATTTTTATTATTTTTATTGTTAGTATTATGTTTTATTTTACTTTAGTTATGAAATAGTTCTTATCTCAACCCATGAGTTTTACAGTTTTTTTGATTCTCCTCCCCATCCCACTGGGAGGGGGGGAGGAGTGAGCAAGCAGCTGCGTGATGCCTAGTTGCTGGCTGGAGTTAAACCACAACAACCCATTAGTTTCTCCCTCCCATTGGAGGCACTTTTGCTACATCAGAGGTGAGGGAGTTCTTCTCAGGCACTATTGAAGAAATAACTTTGGTGACTGTTCTCATGCTGTGCCCTATACAAATGGTCCTTCTACCCTCTGGTCAGAGGTGCTCTGGCAGAAGACAGAACAGATCTTGATAATGGCCTCCTGGCAACATAGAATCCATCTAGAAAGAAATGCTGGCTGTGCAAAAAATGCCACAGCCTCTTCCACCAGGAGATGAGCTATGTTGTAATATATAATACACAAACAACACTACACATTAAAGACATGGTTCATATGACCTAACTTTTGCCATTTTTGTGTTAGGAATTTTTCTAGAGTAGTTGTCTAGAGTCTTTCTATGCTCATTGAAGAGAAATGGTCACTCTCAAGAGGTGCTTAGAATACATGTTTGGACTAAGAGGGCTCTGGGATGTACGTGTCTGTTCGTTGACACAAAGGCATGGTGTTTCAACTAGGCACCTTGCTTTTAAGACCTGATTAAAAGAATCCCACCCTTACTATGAAAAGTGGAATGCAGTTAGAGGTATCAGAACGTATCCCTGTAACAAATGGTATGGACTAGGATTTAAATAGGTAAGGGTTTTTCATCTGTTGTTCCAGTATCCCACAGAAAGGAAGGGCTGTATCTTGGTATGGTATTAAGCAGGTGACAGATGTCTGTGAGGATCCTCTACCATCTAACATGCAGAAGGTTCATTTTCATAGCCAAAGGGCCAAAAATATCTCAGGTCCATTCATGAGGTTTTACAAACTCACTCATGCCTGAACTGCTTCCCTTCTTGAGGTACTCCCTTTTAGACTTCAAAGGACGGTTCTCACAATACTAAGGTCAAGTCCCTAGTTACTTCTCTCATTGTCCTGCAAGCACTTGCAAGAAGAGTGAGAGGTTATGTTGCTCCAAGTGGCACACACGTGTCTGTACTTGTTGACCAGGCAAAACTTTCTAGAAGATGCAGTTTCTAGCTTTCTAGTAAGCACTTCTGAGATGTGGGTTAGTCTTGATTTTTGACACTAACTGTCTAGTGGCCACCAAAGGAAAGTAAGTGAGATGACTTTTCTGTGCCAGATGGAAGAATTGACAAAGCTAGGGCAGGAAGTACGGGTGGAGCCTGTCAGAAATAAGGGACATTTTCAAGCTATCTAGAAGACACACTTGCTAAGGGACCCTATCCACAGCTCATTAGTAGACTGCCCAACAGCATTTCAATGGGAACAACACAACCCTTGTACACTGCAAAAGTGGTTAGGCAGAGTCTCAGAGAAGAATCATTCCAGAGTGTCATGAAGTCATAATGTATGTCAAGGGGAAAAATTGCTAAGTCTTGCTGCAAATCTTTTACTGTATACAATGGGGTAACAATACCCCTTCCCACACCATGACATGGCTCTGAACATCACATTATGAATGTTGCAAACACAGAGAAAATTGTTGTGGTGGGTTGACACTGGCCAGATGCCAGGTGCCCATCAAAGCTGTTCTACCACTCCCTTCCTCAGCTGGACAGGGGAAAGAAAATATAGCGAAAGGCTTGTGGGTCGAGATAAGGGCAGGGAGAGATCACTGACCAATTACCATCATGGGCAAAACAGACTCGACTTGGGGAAAATTAATTTATTACCAGTCAAACCAGAGTAGGGTAGTAAGAAATAAAACGAAACCTTAAAATACCTTACCCCACTCCCCAGCCCCGCTCCTTCCCGGCTCAACTCCACTCCCAATTTTCTCCACCTCCTCCCCTCCAGTGGCACAGGGGGATGGGGAATGGGTGTTGGGGTCAGTTCATCACACATTGTCTCTGCTGCTCCTTCCTCCTCAGGGGCAGACTCATCACTCTTCCCCTGCTCCAGCGTGTGGTCCCTCCCACGGGAGACAGTCCTCTGCGAATTTCTCCAACGTGAGTCCTTCCCACGGGCTGCAGTTCTTCACAAACTGCTCCAGCGTGGGTCCCTTCCATGGGCTGCAGTCCTTCAGGCACAGACTGCTCCAGTGTGGGTCCCCGCAAGGTCACAAGTCCTGCCAGAAAACCTGCTCCAGCATGGGCTCNCAGTCTTCACCACAGGCTGCAGAGGAATCTCTGTTCCAGCACCTGGAGCACGTC
>VYZV01029827.1:0-40093 GCA_013401275.1 Pandion haliaetus
ACTCGCGGAGCCTCGTGCCGACGCCGCGGTCAGCAAAACACGCGGCCTCTGTCAGAGTGAACCGGGCTGCGCGGCCAGCTGCGCGCCGCGGCACTTTCGTGTTTCGGAGCAGCCATCGAAACGGCCGCCAGAGCCACGCGGGGGTTACGACAGCACCCGTCGAGGAAGGCGACCTGGGGCACTGCGGTTGGGCCCGAAGGGGCTGCGGCCGCCCCCGCCCCGGGGTCTCGCCGCCACCGCCCAGGGCCCTGCGGCTGACCGAGGATCCCAGCGCTCGGCCACGGCTACCGGCGGGAACCAGGAACGTGCCTGTCCTGCGGCCAGACGTCCCAGAAGCGGAGCCTGCCTGCCGCTGCTCCCACGATGCGCCCCTCGGCCACTCAAACACCCGTTTATACGAGCGCTCACCCCGCGCCCCCAGAGCCCCCGAAGGGCCTCCTCTGCCAAACCCAGATACTCTGAAACACCCTTTTTACTTTCCGAGACGTGCTACGGTATGAACGAAAGCAGAGATCTCGGGTCTGACTGGGCTGCAGTACCTTTTGGATCCGAACAACGCAGAGGCAACAGCTTCTCTGAGCTACTTCCGCGCTCTCACCCCAGCCGGGTAACTCCAAGTTGTTCCTCTGTCAGCACCTGCTCGGGGTTTCGTCAGCAACAGACCGACCTCAGAAACGGGTCTGCAGACGGACTGGCTGGAAATCCTGTACCGGCCTTTGTGCCAGCCGTGCCAGGAGGCCAAAGCAAGAAACGGCGTATCGCAAGTATGTCGGCAACACACAAAATACTCTTTGGTGATCTTCTGTGCCGACCCACGGCGTTTTTCCCCATCTGCTTTGCGCACATCAGAAACGTAACGATGGCTCTAAGACACGATTATTCTGTGGAATATGGAAACGTGGAGAGAAATTTTGGCCACTTAAAATCATTGAGAAAACCTCAGGTGACTTCAGCAGAGTCAGGTAACATCTGCAGTGTCACTTCTCCCAGGTTGCTCAAACGTACTTCACATTTTAAGGTTAGACAGCAATTTAAATCTTAATCTGCTTTACCTGTTTCCGACGTTTGCTTCTGTCACCTCACCACTGTGAAGTAATTCAATTAATTCCACTTGTGTTTCTGGGTAGGTTTTCTGCTGCTTATTCACTTCAGTGACCCCGCAACAAGCTTGCACATCCTCTGACAAATACTCAAAACTCAAGCAGTGAAATGCCGTTTTCATTGCTTTTGAAATACGAGGGAGTCGAGAAAACGTTTCTGCTATCGCTCAAGTTCTGCAGTTTCTTCCCCCTTCATAAAGGAAATATTACTAAGCGTGTTTTGTGAGGCTGTACAGCAGGTTTAGGTGATGTCTCTATTCCTTTGTATACAAAATGGAGTAGCGTTTTCCTACCTTGTTTTGTGGCTTTGAAATCCTTCAAAATTAGGGTCACCCAACACTTTCCAGTGTAAGCCGCCTTTCTGTTAACTTTGCCAAACATAATGGTTTGTGCCGAGTTTTTTTTTCTTTCTGGGTGTTTGCTTCAAGGCCATTGGCCTTGGTTGCACGGGCTTGACATCCTCGAAAATGAACGATTTCATTAGTTGTGGCTTAACCCCCTCTCTGCCTCAGTTAACCATTTGCCAAACGGGGATGTATTATCCCTTCCTAGTGGAGAGACGTCTATCGAGCTTCTTGATGATGTCTCGGTAGCATCACAGAAACTGGCTTCTTTGAAACCAAAACGCTGGGTTTCCCGCGTGGACTTTGGAGAGCGAGCGTTAATGAAAGCTTGGGCTGTTCACAGTACGGAAGAGACACGGAGAAATCTGGACTCAGGGATCCAGAAGAAGTAACGCTCCTGCAGGAGGAGCGGTACGGTCGCGCTGACTGTCCGGGGTCAGTTTGTGTTGGTTGTAGACAAAGCAGGCCAGGGATGCGGGTCCGGGTGCGTCGGTGCAGGCGCGGTGCTGAGCCAGCCCTGCCATGCTGCTTCCAGGCCCACACAGCGTTCGGGAAAGGCCGAGCTCCTTGTGGGTGGCACAGAGCCCGAGCTGGCGCGGCCGCAAGCGCACGCACTGGGGTGTGTGCTCCCTGTGTCACTGACAGTGGGGGAGAAATGCTTCCCGGGGTGGGGGGCTGCGTGCAGCAGCCTGAACTCGGCCGGGCTGGCGCTGGGCTAACGAACCGGGGAGACCCAGGCTGTTCCCCGACAACCCGCCGGGGATGCCCGCGTTGCTCCCTGCAGAGCGCACGGTGCCAGGACCGCTCATCGGTGCAGCCGCAACGTAGCAAACCCGTGCGCCTCCAGCCACGACGCTGACCCGGGCGCAGCCCCCGCACTCGCCCCTCTGCCAGCCTGCAGCCCCCGGACCGACCCGCCAGGCCGGCTGCACCCGGCTTCTTGCCGCTCCTTGTGGGGCTCCGACGGTGCGACCGCCGCCAGGCCTTCCCCCTGCCTGGGCGTCACCACCACACCACGATCCTGGCCACCAGCAGCTGCCTGCATGTCACTACAGAACCGAAACTGGCTGGGAAAAGCTCCAAGCCATGAGCCTTAACAAACACCCAGGAGCAGCTGATTCACCTGCAGTCTCAAAGCGACATTCGGTTGCAGACATAAGCGTTACCTGGCTTGTTAAATACTCACTGATATCTGCACAAATTAGCATTGCTTGTGGAACTGACTCGAGCCAAAGCAGTTATTGGTACCATCAAACTGCACCGTGCTGGGCACCGTCGCTGCCAGACCTGCTGTGCTCTGCCTGTAAAGCATGCCAAAACAAAAGCGTAAAGCAATTGCGGTTTGTGTTTGGTGATCCTTCCCCTTTTCCTTTCCTCTCAGAGGCCTGACATTTCTGAAAATGGAACAAATGAGCATGGATTAATTTCAGCCCTCCTGCTGGACTCGAAGTGTCCGTTCCCAGTTTGCCATGAGCAAGTACCAGTAAAACCACCACAGAAATCAATCACCGTATTCGTATTTGTACAAAATTAACTGAAATACCCTGTTCAGTCACTGCCTCTCATTAATCAGTTGATGATCCAGACAGATGCAAGACAAATTTCTCATATATTTGGAAGTGTATTTGGCGACACCTCACACAGAATGCAAGAAAGACGCTTAAGGAATGGCCACAAACATACAAATGCAAGAAACTGATTGCCTGGGATCCACCAGTTCAGCCTGCATGGATGCTTTCCATTTAGGACTTCAGAGACATGAAAGTCAAAACCATGAAAAACAAAAGTCAAGTCCTTCTAAAATGCGACTTTTAGGAAAAAAAAAAAAAAATCCTTTTAGTAACCTTGTATTTGCTAATTACTTAGAACTACATTGTTTGTAACACCTGCTAGTAGTATTTCCTTCAGGTTTGCCTTAGGGTTTACACACAGGCCAAACAGGATTGCTGCACATACATTAATGCTTTTACTGGTAACTACAGAGTGTACGAGCTAGAACCAGGAGCAGGACACATTCTGCGCCCTCACTCTTACCCTGTTTCACGCGCACGTGAACCCACACCTCTCCAGCTCTGCCTTTGGTGCAGTTAGTTCTCAAAAGAACTGTCGCACTCATCTCCAGGCATCTTTGAGATTCGACGTTTTGGTAAGTTGCATCCACTAACTTACTTTTATAACCATCCTTTACAAATAACTTGTATTTTTACTAATCTTTTGTGGAAGGAGCCCGTTTTTATCTGAATTGCTGAACAGACTCAAGTACACTAGATTCATATGGAATTAATAAAGCATCTCTACTGTTGACTAAAGCTGAATTCTCATGGTACACAAAGGACCAAGACCCAAACGTGAACCGTTGAAGCTTAATGTAGGTTTCAAGTAGAGACTTGCCAAAAAGGGCTAATAAATGTTTACACACATGAATACCACTATGCATTATGTTCTCTGTTCATCTAAACAGCAAAATAAAAGCAAAAACCCTCAGCTGAATTGGTATTTGGTATTATTTATTATGAAAACTTTTTAATGTTGCAGTTGCAGTATCTAGAGGACAGGACAAGCTGTAGTTCTGAGGCAGCCTTGACTTCCTGCAAAACCTTGAAAATACTTTGAGAGCAACACGTAAGCAGAGAGGAAAGTTCTAATGTCATCAAAGAGAGAAATCTGTACTGATTTTCAGAAGGAAAAGGATTTTTTGGAAACGTCCTCTAAAACACAGTGATACACTTTTACAGAAGGTCTACCTCCAAAACCGTTCAGGAATTAAGTCAGTTTCTACTGTCACGTGTACTCCTTAAGTGCAGTGACTCCGAACGTAACCTGGGCCAGATGCAGACCATTTTGGAATATACAGAATAAATCGATGGACAATTGCCAGTATGGAAACAGTGGACAGACTGCATACGCACACGTATTACAGACATTCAAAGGGAAACCTTGTCAAAAGTGGATTGAAATAACATCCCTGTAAATAGCATCCATTCAGAAAAAGTGCACCAAACCTAAAGGAGTTGCTCTGAGTTTTCCATCCGTGTGGCAGCAGAACTGGCTAAGCGAGCCTCGTTAATAACGTGTACGAGATGAGGAAGCACAAAGACGTGTAATTCTGGCTGGCAGAGCCAGCGAGGTGGGCACAGAGCACGGGAGGCCCTGGGACAGGTCTGATGGCAGCGGCAGCCAGCCCTGCCAGCTCTTAACACACCTTTACCATTAGAGACCCTCTGCTCCACAGGAGCCGGTGGCCGCCTTCCACGTTTTTCTGAAGGCACATTTCCCCCTTTTCTGTATTCATCTTTCCCTGCCAAGCACTGCCACTTCTGTCCCCAGAGCAGGTCGGTGGTGTTACTGTTTATTTCCAACATTTTAAGGCATGTAGGCTTTGCAGAAAGTGGAGGCAAGACCCACCTGAGGTACCTCCGCTGTCCCAGAAGGACAAGTGACAGGACGATGGCAGGGGACGACAGAGACAGTGGGGATGGAGGAAGAACACAGAAAGCATGGGAGGGAGGAAGACCTTTGCTATTTGTGAAATTCCGTACCGTGACTCCCTTCCCGGGGCTCCTGTGGTACTGGAAAGTCACTGGCACTGGTTCGGCTCTTGTAATGCTTTTCTGTAATAAAGCCCTCTCGAAAGTACTGCTGCTTTTTTGGGGAACAGAAGGTAAAAGCTCCCGATACCAGCTCCTGGTAACGCCAGTCGTAGCGCTGCGTAGCTCCACGTATCTCAAAGGAGCGGCTCTGCTGGGATTTGGGCTCAGTTGTTACCGCATCTTGTTTGCCTGTGCTCTCTGATCCCCCGCTCTCCCTGCGGCCGGCATCCGAGGGGTCCCACCAAAGGCACCGTGGTGGCAAAGGGGCAGCTCTGCCGCTCCCAAACGTCAGCAGAGCTCCCAACCAAAGTACAGACGCCCTGAGAAGGGCTCCTGCCTGCTTCCTCTTGTCCAGGAGGAGGACGCAGCCGTCATGACAGTAAAACGCAAACAACGTTATTCTACATTTGAAGACTAGCTTAAAACTAACGTTACGATTTAACATTAAACACAGTGTTTGTGATGAAAACCCTGAGTGTTTGGTCTGATGTGACTAGGACATGCAGTGCAAGGCTAGAGATGTGTTATTCATGAAATTGGTTAACTAAGAGTACACAGTTCCTTGTATTAGTAAAATTACAAATGGCTGCTCCAAACCTTAGGGACAACTTTTGAATTTTATATTCGTAGGATTTTCGTAGCCTATAGAAGCGTGCTTGAGAAGAATGTGCAGAAAGGCTGAAGAAAACACTTTACAACACTGTGCCACACATCTTCTAAGAGAAACAAATTTTACAGTCAGTTAAAGCAAATTGGTTATCATTATAGGTTTAACATTGTCAAATGCAGTCAGGAAGACTAAGCGAGAAGAGGAGGCTTTCGTAATTCTCATTCTTATGAAGTAAACATTTCACGCTTTAACAATTCCAGGCAATCAGAATTTGCTACTGGAAAAGATCTTTTGAGTTTGCATTCTTGGTGGAAACTCTCCCATGAAGGCTGTGAGACGATACTCCCGGAGAGGGAGTCCCCCTTTCGTTTTTGCTAGCTTGGTCTGTAGATGTTCAACCTTGGATTTAAAACAAAACAAACAAACGAAATAGAGAATGGATATAGAAGTATACATAATTAAGAACAGAAAGTAGTGCTTACGTCTAATGGGCCAGATTTTTACCTGCTCCTTCTGCAGCCTCCATCTGTATACATGTGAAGCCGTACACAAACCATAACTAGAGTACAGACTTGACTTGTCCATCCACCACGTCCAACACCACGTTTTAACTGTGCAATCATAAGAATATGCTGGGATTTACGTCTCCAGTCCCATGCACCTTTAAATTTAACATTTAAATACGTGCATGTTTTAAAATAGCTGAAATGAAAACAGGGGGGTTTAATCTCATTAGTGCAAATACATGCATAGGTCAGTTTGTAGGAGTAAAGAAGCTATCGATTGTAAAAGGGCTGGAAGCATTAAAGCTCAACAGATTTTGAAAGTAATGAACAGTAACTACATGTACCACTAAACTTATTACTAATAAATATATTTGTGAGTAGTCTCAACTCAATATTGGTATGTAAATATACTTTTTACCAGATTAAGATTCATATTCATTCCTTTAGGTATTTCACAAAATTGTAATAAATTTGAAAGTTGATGGAAATTCAGTAAAGCTCTTAACAAGTCTTCATGAAAATACTCTGCTTTTTGGAATACAACCAGAGATTTTAAAACATTATTTCTTTTGCTACTCCGTATGTTATGAATACTATGGAATACAATACAGTCATATTCAAAGTACCATAAACTTGGGGGTTCCAAAATAACTTACGATCATCATGCCAAGTTTACACACATTTCATACACAAAAGCTCACAGTGAAGTCCATGAGTAGATCTTTGCAGGCTTTGGCCCCTGACGGTCCACTCCACGTATCTTTTTTAAAACAACTTTAAAAAAATGAAAACAATTAAGCTAATACAATTACCTATTTCCACTGTTTGAAGCATGCATTCTGTAGAACGCGCTCCTTTGTGCCAGCATGATGCAGCCGGTATTAATGGCACGCTGTGAAGCTGAGAAGTCACTCAGAGTAAGTGAACAAACTCAAGCTCCTCAAATCCCACAGTTCCCCAATTGCCATCGGAATGCCTTCCTTTTTGGGTGGTAATTGCCACTTTTAAAATATTAGCAGGCCATTACAGACAGAGGAGTTCCCCTGCTCTGCCAGGCTCGTAACTGTGAGTACGCAGCAGTTTGTGCGTGCGTACTTGACACTGCAGCTAACTGGAAGACGTTTTGCAAGCCGACCACCGCGCTGCTGAGCTCCTGGGGATACCATTAAGGAACGGACTCTTGGACATGTATTTGGGAAACCAAAGGGCAGATTGCTAGTGGAAACTGTAAAGGCAACCAAGCCCCTCCTGAGCTGCAGCCAGGCGCTGCCCCGTGAGAGCAGAGAGACCCTCCCAGAGCGCCGGGAGCCCACGGCACGGGACGCGAAGAGCCCCTACAGCATCCACTGCTAAATGCCAGCATGATGTCATACGTGACTCTTATGCCTACCTCGAAGAACGAGTCCCATTTTGGGAGCGTGCAGCTTATGTTGTGCTGTGCGTGACGTGGAACGCGAGGGATGTGGGTAATTTTAGAACAGTGTCACGATTTCCTGGCACAGGGACAGACGCCTTGCACTATGTATGACTTGTTTGCCCTGTTATGTATAGCAGGGAGGCTGTGCTTTCAGTGCATTAGATCGCTTCGGTTTTGAGGCCAAGAGATGCTTTGAATAAAAGCAGAGTTTCTTTTTTCCAGAAGTACAGATACTGTAAAGTGGCGCAAACACTGCAAAAATGAGGCTATGAAATCCATGGCCTTCAGGTGATCAGTTCACACAGCTACAGCTACGTGTGCATTTCCAGTAATTTCTACTCAGTGACTGCTGGGACTCTCCATGACCTGGAAACCCGCACATTAAGTGAAAGGTTCAAACATAGGTGACCCCCCGCAGGCACAAGTTCTCACTACTGCGTGAGAGCGAGCTGCAACGAGACCGTCTTTGACGGACTGCTGCTCCTCTTTGGAGTAAGTAAACAGTTTTGGAGCCATTTCATATCCCTTCTGCATTATAAAAGGGTTTTGTTTAGTCCTACAATGTAATTCTTTGCTGGGAAGAGGCTTTGCCAAATTTAGTACTGCCGATACTACCTCTACACATTAAAGAAAGCAATTTCTTGCTCGATTAGAACGCACAATACGTACACAAAGCGCCACGGCGTTCAAAGAATCACATAGAGCATTTGTACTTGCTCTGCCCTCGGGAAACATATTTCTAAGGCAGTTTGCTTTTTTGAATCTGACAAAACCATCAGTTGGGCACATGACACATGGGGAACGGCCCCGGCAGGCGGAAGAGAAACGAGAGGGGCCAACGGAGCGAGCGGCCCCACTGCGGGCTGGCTGGTCCCTGGGGAGCTGCCCCACAATCGCCACCCAGCCCTGCGGAAGCCAGTCGGTATCAGTAGCAACCTCATACCCACGGGATCAAACATCAGCCCGGGCTCTTGGGGCAAAACTGATTTTGGGCCGAGTGTCTTGATTATGCACAGCAAACAAACTAAATGCAAAGTGCTGACTCATTTTATTGAAAGATATACAGCTTCATCGTGACTAGCTATGCAGTTTGGAAAACTGAAGTAATACTTTTAGTCAAGACATAATCATTCCTAAAAATGTTGCAATACACAAATAAATTTTACAGCTACACCAACTTTAATGACAGCTCTCAATTTTCTCTCCCCAATCAGGACACTTTCTGATGTCTCAAGGTATAGACTTATGAGTCCTCTTTCCAACTGTAAATGGATAATTTTGAATTTCAGCTTTTTGCCGTATTAACCCCTTGCATTGAATGGCTTGTGCAGCACGTGATAAAAATCATCATGTATGTCTACTAAGTTCTATAATAATCTTTGGCCATCTTCTTGGGTTTTGTCTTCTATCTTAGAATTTTGGCTTTGCTTGTGAAAGACTCAAAGTGCTACAGATGTTTAAGTCTGTTTATGTATGTGCATGTTGTGTACATGTACATACAGAGAATTTCAGCACGAGCAAAAAAACAAAGTTTAATTTTTAACAATTCTAATTTTAAAATAGTTGGTACCTGAGTTTTTTGTGAAATTATCGAAATGTCAAATTAACAGCTGTTCATCAGCACAGAGCACTGTGCTCACTGTACTTCCAGAAAAAGAGAAGATACTTACTGTCTCAATGTCTTGGTTTGCTTTCTTCATTTCCCCTTGGGACGTTCCTTTTAATTTTTCTCCTCTTGCTTTCATCATTTGTGTGTGCTGTTTGATGTGCTGTTCCAGTTTCTCTTCTCTGAGGGATCTAAGTAAACACGGTAAAATTATTATTTCAGTTGCTTTATATTCATTGACCCTTCTCTTTCCAGTTTCATATATCTTAACACATTCCTGCCAAAAACATAAATACAGACACAGGGGACAAACGAGCAAATGCTGTGGCTTTGCCTTTGTTCATGTGCACTTTGTGGTGTATGCACCACGCGGTGGTCTTGCACTGCTGTATCTTACGTTGGCTCTTACACTTGCAGGAACCTAGTTAGTTAGTTATGTAAATCAACCCCTGGCCTCGCTCAGTGCGTAAGCTCGGTGGTGCTCTGGGGACAGGTCAGAGCTTGGTAGTGGCGCCGAGTGGTTTTGGTGAGTCCTTTGCACGGCTGCTGTAGAAGCTGGAAGACTTTCGGTGAACAAGGGAGTGGAATAAAAAGAAAAAACGGAGAGGCGTATGGTCAGGGAAGCTGAATGAGATCCTGTAATTCGAGGCAGGAAACACCGAGGGGGAGCTCAGCACGAGCAGTAGAGGAACTAAATGAAACGCTGCAGAAGGCAGCTAACAAAACAAGAATTTGAAGGGGCCCGGAGCTGTACCCGGCGCAAGCGGCTGAGCTGCCTACAGCGCATGCCAATGACTTTCCGACCGTCTGGCCTGTAAATTTAAAATCATGTTGGGCAGCAGAAATACAAAAAAAGAGTACTACAGAACAGCCCTTCCCAATGCACTGGGGATATTCAGGCAGGTACGAGCGTCAATACAAGACCAGGACTGAAATATCAATGACTGCTAAATAAATGTATTTACTGTACTTTACTTCTTGTGCTCATCAGACCTGCCTGGCCATAGCCTTGCTATCCGTAACCACCTCTCTTCCACATTACGAGGTAGTATAATAAATACAGTGTATTTTTCCTTAAAGCTGATTAAAATTTTCCTTGATTTACAGACATCTGTTTAGTAGTTATGTCCTGAGACTATTAACTAGAACATGCTTGTACAGTTAGTCAAGTTACAGCCTCATATAGAGGTACACTAATTTTTAGGAGCGCAAAATAGAGCAAACCAACACATTTTGTAATCACACAAACAAACAGAATGTTTCAAGCTTTCCCCATATACAGTAAAACCAAACAGAAAAAAACCCTGAAACTTAATTTGAATACTTTCTAAAAATAGCGTCAAACATTTTACAGGCTCTTAAGAATTTGGGACATGTTCATACTTTTCCCCTCTCTTCTTTTTCTTCTTTTTTTTTTTTTAAACTCTCAGGAAGAAGAATGATTTCAAGTATTTTCCAGCCCAGCTGACAGACTAGAACAACTTAGACAAGCATGTAAATTTATACTCCAGGACAAGCCTGTCAAGGTGAGGCCATCAATCAGTTGAGATTTGTTTAGTTCATTTTGCAAAAAGGACCAGAGATACTCTATTTCTATTCAGCCCTCTGGCTCACACGCGCTGTATTAAAATGATATAGAGATACTATAAAATAGTTGGTTTATTATTAAAATAAATTATTACTATAATAAAATAGGAATTGCTTTAACAGCATGCTTCTTGTCTTGGTATTGCATTGTACATGAAGGGAAAAATGCATATAGCTCAGGTACAAGTCTCAAAGTGCTAGTGATTATCTATTATGTTTTTATTTCTTTTTAAAGTAAGCCTGGAATTAACTTGATTTTTAATTTCTCTTTTCGTCACAGTGTTTGTTGACTAGGGTGCAAGATTTTTTTACATCACAGGACAGCAAAAAAGAAATGAATACTTTCATACTAACATAATTAAATGCAAGCCACCAATAGCGTTACGTAGCAAGCGTTCATAATCTTATCTTTTCAGCACTCACCTTGTAGCTTCATCTTTTACTTTCCGCAACCTCTCTTCCATTATCTCAGGTGTACGGTCCCGTTTCTCAGCTCCCTCTTTCATGGTGCAGGAACTAACGTTATCAGTAGCATACAGCGCATGTTTTGGTATCTGCAGCAAAACAGAATGCTAACACGTTATATGGAAATGATAGCAATTACAAACTGGTTTCATCCTGAAATTAAAAGCATAAAGGCTGTAGTTCTTCAAAGTCATGGTTAGTGCCCAGTGACTGCTGGGGAAATGCTGCGACTGGCGCTGGGTCGCTGAGCCTCCCGGGCAGCACCCGGGGCCAGGGTGGCTGGGGCAGGCACCAGCGAGCGGCACCGAGCTGTAAAACCCATCGGGGACACCCCTAGGGAGACACCTGCCACATGTTTTCCCACTTGCCGCACAGCATGAACGCGCTTCCATTTCTGTAAGGGGGCTTAATACAGAGTCCAGTAAATAAAAAATCAAAGCTGTGAGAAGGCTTGAACACTTTTTTTTCAAAGTAAAATGATAATGATGCTGTGGAGGCCAATGGGAGTTGCATAATGACTATGCTCAGGAGTTCTGCTAGGGCTACAACGGCTGAAGTCTGAGTCCTGTAATTGAATTCTGCATCTTGTATTCCTATGTTTTTATTGCCTTCAATTACGTGGTAAAATTCACAGATGAAATGCGCTATTTATTTCTCGTTTACTTGTAAGAGTCTTATTTCCCCAAGATCTGGAGGAAAAACAACCCCAGACAGATAAACCAAATCCATTTAAAGTATTTAAAATCAGATTAATGCTGATGCTTTACATAAACTCCTACCATAAACTCAAAAACTTAAAAATACTACTTAATGACTTCGGAACAAACCACGCAGACCAAAGCAGCATCCACCCTCCTGCGAGGGGTCAGTAACCGTGCCACCCAGTTACGTCTTATGCTCCTCAGATCTCGTAAAACTTGCTGCACCGACGGTCTTTCAGAAACGATCGACTTCAGCCTGCGTGGTTTGTTCTTCTCCCGGACTTTCACAAATCCATCCCAGCTAAATTAAAACGTACTGGTGCAGTTCGGGAGTTTAGCAAACGGCCTTCGGGCGTCGTGACATTTTACACCACTTTGCTTACACCACCTGAAGACTGTTTTTTTCTGAAGCAGTTTTAGAACCAGTTGGTGTTTTAGAGGAGGCTAGACTTGGGTGAAAAGCAAGACATGCCAGCAGCAGTGTCTGGCCTGCAGAGTTGCTCATAGAGAACTGAGTTTCCTTTATGTTGGTATGTAATCAGATAGTTCAATAATCATTATGAAGAATACGTGAATTTTATCCCTAGTAGAATAACAGAATGGTCTTAAAAAAAGGTACTCGGGTCCAAAGATATCAAGGTGGTGGCAGGCATGACAGCATGCAAAGTTTAGGACTAAAAATAAGGGGAAAAAAATTGAGAAATCTAGAGATACATTTTCAAATCTAGAATACTGTGCTAACAGTAATTCTAATTGGCAACATATTCTATCTTCTCAAATTCTGTCCGATCTTATTTTTTTCCAGGTAGATATGCATTTACCTTTAATTATAGCTGAAAGAGGTATTTGCTTGACCTCCTATTACTGAAGAACAGGAAAATTGCTTTCACTTGTAACTTCAGTAGCCAGGTTTAGTAGCTACGTGTTTAGTAGCACCCTGGAGACAGCTATCTTAACGGCATATGTAGCTGTAATACATAACGATACCTGAGCTTCAGAAACATGGCTCAATGGCATAGAATTGCATCCTGAGTTATCAAAGAAGTTAAAAAGTAGCCTGTAGTGGCCAAGTTCATAAAACTGCCATCATCCCATTTTGGGAGTGCTAACCCAAAACCTTCACCAACGTGGCAGCATGGCCCTTGGGGATTACCTGAACTGATGAGTAGAAACAACTGAAGATGTTTTGCAATGTTTTTTCCATTTAACTAAAATATAAAGTCAATTTTGTGGAAAAGTATCGGTCTTAAAAACATGTTACCGAGAAAGCATACTTAATGTACTGGCTGCGTATAGTGGCAACACCCTGCAAGTCCAACCCTTGTCTGCAACGCAAGCGACAGATCACCAGAGGAGGAACGGGGAGGACAACTGCCTGTTTTCTAATTATGTTAGCCAAATCTGGGGAGCAAGAGTAGGTAGGACGATAGGGCCATTTGGGAAGAAAACAGGAGAGAGGGTGGGAAGAGGGTCAGAAGAGCCAAACCTTGCGTTTGGGTTACAGAAGGGCAGCTTCCACGTCCTCCTCTGCCCCAGTGAAAAAGCAGCCGGCACCCTGCCCTGACAGCCTTACTGGCCGCTGGGCTGCGCAGTCTCTCTGTATCAGAGGATATTCAGTTATTTATAGAATACAGCTCTGATGGGAAATACTGGCACATACTGACTCAATAGCCTTGTGGAGTCACTTGTGGAAGAGCGAAGTCAAAGCCCTACCTCCACATTCAACTTCTCATGTTCCCAGAAACCTGGTCCTTAGCACTTGTAGGGTTAGGCCCTTCCCTCAGCGTTTTCCAAATAAAGCTACAAAAAAATTTTGGTTTTGTTCTGCTGGGTTGAACGGCTTTAAAAACTCAATTTGGCTTCACAGAACAGTTTTATTTCCCAGCCAAACCACCTTACCTATATTTCAAGTTAATAAACGCCCAAGGTTTTGCACTGAGAAAAATTACTGAGGTAGATTTGAAATATTTTATAGGCACTTCATTCTTCTCAGTGCAAAGGCTTACTTACAAACTGGCTTACAATAAAACTGCCAGTTATATTTTAATAGTATTGCCTATGACTATGCTTCTGTAACCAGCCTGCTGCAAAGAAAGATCAATCAACTAATAGGAGAATGCTATAGAACAAATCTGTTTCCAGAACTGCCCCTTATGACATTATCAATTAAGGTGAAGACAGAGCTAAATGACCCGGCACGTTTGTGCTGATCTGACACATGCGCACAAAAAGAGTACTTACTTTTGGGAAAGTCAAGGTATGCAGTGGCAGCCACAGGCAACCAAGGCAACCGTTACTCAGCTATCCATGCCTTCCTCAGAATTACTGAAAACTAGGATTCTAAATCCAAGACAATCCCACAATCTTCAGAAAAATATTTTATGTTTTATTAAATAAGGGAAGCTGCCTTGTGTTCCTCCCCCCCCCGCCCCAGAACAATTTGAAATCTAAAATCTTTAGGGTTAAATAAAGAATATTCTCTGTAACACACAAAGAATACGAAAACTGCTTCCAACAGGATGATCAGAGAACAAAAATACATTAAACCTGCGAGCAGAAATTAGAGATTGTTAACATGAACACATGAGAACGTGGTGCAAAGCTCTCATTAACCTCAGTATTTATTAGGTGTTGATGTGAACTGCAGCCAGGGTAGGTAGAGCGGTTTGTGTGTGGTCCTGTGGTGCCACCCCGTGTTCAGTGTGTGCACAGCCGGGTCCCCACCTCCCAGAACACTTCAACTGGCACATCCAGCCTTTATGTCCTGTAACGCTCATGCCATTTTAAACCCATCCTTTGTTCTCCCTGCGTATCTATATCACTTGTATCACTGTAAGTACCTAAATAGGTTCGTTTTCTTTTTTTTTTTTTTAAAGAAAAAGCTTTTACAGAAGTTCAAGAATTGTTTTGTGAGCAAACACATTATTCTCCCCATTTATTTATGTATGAACATGGAGGAGAAAAAATAAGGCATATTTAAATGTATCATGTAACAATATACTTATTCCTTCTCGTGTCATTCCAAATTCAGTTCTATTCTACACTAACCAAATTTCTTTAGTCCTAAAACCAACCATCAGTTTGGCTAGAACAAGGACCCTCGTACACAAAGAAAGCAGACCGCACAGCTTCAGCAGGGTAAGAGGAACCCCCGGGAGCCGTTATCCATCAGGAAAGTTCTCAGGGCTTCAGCAGGAATTCAGCTGGGAAGTTTTCAGTAAAAAAACAACCCGCGTGTTCAGATCTGACCCCTACTGTTCATAGCAGAAAGATGCATTTTTCTCACAGAACCTGCTTCTGGTCACACTCCTGCTTTGAGTATTGTGAAAGCACCCTTGGTGTTGAATATTGCTACACAACAAACCAGTTTCTGGAACTCTCTCACGTTATCAGCTTAAAGTGCAGAGGAAGCAGGAAATAAGTGACCCACGTTGGTTTGATCCACAGGCACAAGGATAATTTTTCACAGGGAAGTCTGTGTAAAATTAGTTAAGCATAAGTAAATATTATTAATACTACCCTGTAATCAGAATGAGCTACTGGTGCCAGTAAAGTCACAGTCGAAGTACTGCTGTTTACGTCGTGACGACCCGACCCTTCAGAACACACGGCTGTCCTTGCCCTGCAGCCCACGGCGCCCGGACGCGCAGAAACTGTCCTGCAAACCACAGCAAGCCTACTTTGCCTTTGCTTTATTTCCGTGGCGAGACTGGCCAAAGACACTAGCAGAGATAGAAGCATTACAGGTATGTATTTATTTAACTTCCAAACAACAAAAGGCAGCAATGAATGACCACAGTCTAAGAAAATCGGGTTAAAAAGTCTGGTAACTGAAACTCACGTAACAGCTCTGTTGAAGGGGCGTGAAGTGGAATAAAATCCTGTTCATACTTTTCCAGCCATCAGTTCCAAAATGTTTTAGCATTGTATCATATATAGTATCCTACAGAAAAAAAATCTGTTTAAATCAAAATTTCTATTTTGCTCAAGTAGCCAAATACGATCTTCAGCACTGCCGCTCGGCGAGGGCGACTGCCGACAGACTGCTGCCTTGCCGCCAGGTTGCCGCTGGTATATTCCCGTGGCTCTGTGCGTTAAGTAAAGTTCTGCTGCCAGGACTAAGAAGTACTGCTTAATTGGTGGAAAATGTCACACTATGGGTGAGTAGAAAGGTGAAAAAGGGTTGCATTAACGTCAATAAACTGCCCGAGCCAGAAGCCCGGGTTCCTGCAGAGGCAGTGAAAAGGGCAGACGACCGGGCTGGCTCCTGCCAGGTGCCTGCCTGCCTTTACCTGCGCGCTGGGAGCCGGGGCTCCTAACGCCGGCACCTATGTTAGGTGCCTATAGTTAGATGGCAAACCGAGGTCATCTCCTATTTGATAAACTGCAGTTCAGAAAGACATTTCTCCAAGCGCTGATGCATTTAGTAACGTAATTTGGCTTAGTTTCAAAAATGAGTTAAAAAAAACAAACAGTAAAAAACCTTGTAAGCTGGATGTGTGGCTGCTTTGGTTTTACTTTTAAAATATATGCAAAAAAACTGTTTGGTTGGGTCAGATGTTGAATTGCAAGTTTTCCCACGTTTCTAGAAAAGTTGTAATCTGTTATACAATGGTCCTTTTTTACTGTTTGAAGCACCAGGTATTGCTAAGCAGGTATCAATAAAACCTAACACCAAACCTGTACAAATCCCCCTTTTTAACACTGAGGGATGTAACTCATCTTAATTTAAAACCTACCAACATGTCAGAAAAGTTTGGGTATATTTCTACACTTCCAAGGTTAGAAGTAGTATGCCCAGCAATCATGAAACTGAGATGAAAGAATTCTTCACAGCAAGAGAAACACACTCACAGCATTTCAAGTTCCTTCAGTGATCATCTCTAACTACCTTACTCAGTGTCTGTGCTACAGTTCATTTTCATACCACAGCGCTAGAAAAATCATGTGTATTCATTTTCAGCATCTCATCTTTTGCAGTGCTGTATTTTAAGGAATGAGAATCTAATGGCAGAATGAATGGGATAATTTTTTTTGGAGATTTTTTTAGTGTTTGTTACTTTGGGGGAAAAAAAACCCCCAAACTTTTCCGGCCTTTGAAATATGCTCAGAAAGAACCAGAAGTGAGGTCCCCTCCTCTCATATGCAGCGTTTACAAACTCCTGGGGGAACCAGAATATCCAGCTGACTTCAAATTCAGTTTGGCAGAGGCAACATCTCATATTGGAGGCGTTCAATAATCTAAAAAATCATATTTCAACATACGCACTTCTGTTTTAACGCCTCCAAGTAGCCTGATTATTGGAGCCACTACAGATTTTGAATAGCAGTTTGAAGGATCTGGCAACTCCTACACTGCACATGGGGCTGCAGCACTTCACACAGCAGCCATAGTCCACATGGATATTTGAGAAAGGGTCTGCAAAGCCATTGCCAAAGTGCTGGCATTTAGAGTCCTGCTTTTCTCTTTTTAAGTTTTGAAATGTATGGGCTGTTAGGAAAATAAATCCAAGGGTATCACGAATGGATTGTTTTTTCCAGTGACGTACCTTGCTATTTTCTGTTACATACCGTATCTGCACTTGCAGGTGAAAATCTAAACGTTTCTTTTTTCTTTGATCAACTTCACCTGGCAGCGCCATTCCTGAAGCAATTCTTTATTGCTGAAAAAGTTAATTTATATCAAACTTTTAAAGCCATAATTAAAGAGGTGAACGTTACTGCTTTTGTTTGTATGCTTAGCCATTTACAGCTGAACAATATACGATATTTATTAGACATACTGATTCCTAACAAAGAGAAACAAAATACCAGGGGCCTCTTCCTGAAACATTAACTTACCAAAGGAAGATGAGAACTGCAAAGACCCACCTGCACTTCCCAGTTCAGTGGAGGAATACAGCAGCAAAGAGCAGGACACAGATTCAAACAAAAGCCAAGCAGAGCAATGAAACTGCTCAGAGGACTGGTAACAAGCTACACATGGTTCATCTCCGGACTACAGGTTAAACTTGGCAAGTTTAGATACTGAGTAAATTTGAGTAAACAAAGAAGTAGACACAGTTGTACCACAAAAAAGTTCTACTGGATAACGTAATCTGACCCATCATGTTTGTAAGGTTCATCAATAAAGCTCTCATTAATATGCTACCTACTCTGATTCTGAATGTCCACAGTGATCCTCCAGCTCTTCTTTGTTTCAGTCCTAAGTTTCAGGCTATGTCTCCTTGTATTGCCATTTTCTGGCATGTAAAAGAGAGTAATCCTCTTCATTTCCACTATCTCTATAAAAAAATACTTGTCAACTATAATAATGCCTAATAAATTAATACTTTAATAAACAAGACATCATCCCCAGTCTCGTTATGGATGCGTTCCTGAAGTCTTCCCAGCATTTTCCTCTTGACCTCTATATTCTAACTTTTCATAAAGCTAAGGAACACTCGCATCAAGTCCAACAAGAAGCTAAGCAAACACCTTTGTGTCAGCATCTCACCTAAGAATGAATGAGGGTCACAAAAAAAAAAGGAAAAAAAAAAAAAAAAAANCCGCAATTCAAAGAGGTAGGGCAGGTCATGGCACGTGAAAGCTCAGCCTTGTTCCCAGTGGCCGCTCTACCACTGTGCACACAACTGGTTAAATAACTCGCAACAGAAACACGCTCAGTTTTACTGGCCCTGGCCCAACTGATAGCTCACTGCCCAAATCACGAGTACCTAGATACACATTCCTTAGGAGCGGGGAATCCTGCTCAACTGACAGCGATCTCTGCCTGACGGGAAGGAAGAGGAGGCAAGAATTCCCTGGCCCTGCTCCTCTCCTCCTGGTTTTTCCCCTCTGGTGGTGCAGGGATCCCCAGGGAGCACCAAAGCACACCAGCTCTAACCCAAACCGCTGGACCACAGAGCTCCACCGTCTGCACCCCCCAGATCCAGGGCATCGCCCCTTCAGAACACAACCATCACATGCTTCCAGGAGTGCCACGGAGATGCGTTTGTTCTGTACTGCGACTTTTATAGCTCCAGTTGTAAAAGAAAAACGGTATTTAAGATGACACAAATTAGGACCAACACTGTCTCATTTCTTGGGTCTAGTCTGTAGTAAGTGGACTGATTTCTGAACCGCAGTCCAAACGTACGCATATAGCAGAAAAATATACTGAAATATAAACAAGTTTTTAGCAAAATTTGTTCAATACATATACTTTTTATACCCTAGATGTATCACATTTTTGTCATATGTAGAGTTTGCCCTCTAGCTGTAGCCTTCTGTCAGCCAAGATTAAGTTAAATTTAAGTTTACATAGAATGCAACGTATGAATTAACTGAAACGGATTTATTTTCTGCTCCATTGGAAGGGGAATTCATGAAGTTCCATGGCCGAGTTAGTAAGAAGCTTGGTAAGTCACCTTTCTTGTTGCCTTGGAGGACTGTATTTTGTAAAAAGCACTCTCTATATTTCCACTTGTAGTGCAAAATATTTGAAGTTATGGCTTTCCTTATAAATAGTCAACCAAGGCATCTACTAAGAAGCTAAGTAACAACTTTTAAAATACAATGACATTGTAATACTTGCTTTTTCCTTTGTTCAGATAAAGCCTGTTCCTCTTTCAACTCCTTTTCTGCTGCCAATCTGCATTTTTCAGCTTGCTTTGCCTGAATTGTCTTATCATAGGATAGAAACTCGATAAATTTATTTCTCTGTGTGGACATCCTCCCTTTAAAACGGACAGTTTGATACTGTTAATTAAATACTTGACAGAAAACTAAGCACATTTGATGATGGCGATACACACACTCAAAATGCAGTTTTTTATCTACTAGTGATCCTGCATATAAGCAGTCTATTTTATTTCAATATAATCATTAAAATATTTAAAGTACAAAACATGTTCTAAGTAATTTACCAAATGAATTACCTAACACAACCTTGGGCTTGCAGTGGTTTTTATGGTGAGGGAAAAAAGTAAACATAAACCATGAATTCCGGAAGATTTTTTTTCCATACTGTTGATACTTCAAAACCAAAAAAAACCCCTGAGAGTATCGCTATCAAACAGTATGCAAAATATGCACCATAAAACACAGAGAACAGTGAGAAGTGGGGCAATGCAAGGTTTGAGGCACACCGTAGGACAGACGGCCACCCCCAGGTTCCGGTCACGTAAGAAAAGCCGTAGGCCCAACAGTAAATGGAGAATGCACGGGGAAGTCTGTCGATCTCCCACATCAATAAATCACCAATTATTGGAGAGTTCCTCCTATCCGTTCCATGCTAATTAAGCACGTGGATTTTTGCTACTGACTTACAGTATGTTATGTCTTCTGGGAGCGACATCAGAGAGATGGAGGGAGGCAAACGCAAAAGGGCAAGGAGTGAAACAGAAGGCCAGAAAGAAAATTCACAATAAATGTAAGAATCCCTTTCCTGGTTTTGTTTGAAGTGTGAAACCTAATCAAATGGTCAGTATTTTAAAAACAATCAGTCAACTCTAGTTTATTATAAACTAGTGTTGAGAAATAATTTTTAAGTAACAATGAAAATGTTCATGGGGGGAGGGGGGAATCATCGGTATCATGGTAAATATTTACCAAAAGTAAAATGAAGAACATTTCCAGTGTGCTTATTCTACCCTATACACAAAAAGGTACTTTCCTTTTTCAGAAAGGATTCACCAAATTCTCCCAAATAGGGTTTGCATTATGTGTATATTGTGAAATATGACAAATAAAGCATTTAAATGCTTTGTATGCAAATGTAAAGGAATTTAACATATTATCTTGTATTTATACATAGTTATTTATCATATTGCATACATTAGAAGTGAAAAAGTTACCTGCAGGATTCTACAGTCCTTTGTTATTCTGTAGTATGAAACTCTATTGTTTTTCAGTAGAATGAATCTGGGCATTCAAGGGTACAATTATCAAAATAGGAACAAAAAAGGAAGTAAACAAGAAAATATAAGAGATTGATTGTGGGGTTTAATTTTGGAGAAAAAATATTTTAAAATAGAAAATATAAAAGTTGTTTTGATTCTATATAGTGTCAGAAATGCCATTTATTCGTCAAATACATATTTGACAATGAGTATAATGATGCCTATTAAACTGCTTTTATATTTTCCAGTAGAAATGCAGAGTTTTCCAGCACTTGCAAGATCCTTATCTTACACCATTGCATGAAGCTTAGTCACCTGCAAAGACTAGCTGACTGAGTAGAGCTGTTCTTGCTTTCTGTGGTTTTTCCCTACTTCGGTAAAATCACAAGTTTCAGCAAGAAATTCTTCTTTTTCATCTTTCGCAATTTCTTCTTTCAGCTTCTGAAAACTTAGCTTTTCCTCTTCATTAGGCCACTCATCTGACAAATCCAAACTGGACTGCAACAGTTCACTTAAGTTTAGCTTTTCAACAGGTGGCATTTCTATGGGAATTAAAGGGAGATTCCTGTAATCCTGTATCAATTAAATTCATTTTTTTTTAAGAAAAACACAGCATTTAGATAGTGTCAGTCCATCACTAACAGAATTGGGATTCATTGGTCTTTTTCTTCTAATACATATTTTGTTCTCCAAGATTTTTCACAACTTTAAAGCAATCTGTGTTCTGGAAGAAACCAACAATCTATTGATGAATGTGAGCAGAATAGTGGTTTCCTTTTGATTGATAATTTATGTATCTCATGATTTGGTAAACTCTTCACCCAGCTTTTTATCAATTCCACCATGCAGAAGCCAATTCAACTTCCAGTGATTTTTGTTAAGTGCTGAATACTTCTGAGTTACACCAAGTTTAAGAGCCACATCTCCTCGACACCCTGCAGAAATCAAGTTCTCAGAGTAGCATCCACAGCCTTAGTCCCTGAAGGTCCCCTGTTGCCTTTACCATGGACACATGCGACCCAAAGAGCGTGGCTCCGTATCGCTGCCAGAGCCCCTGCCTCCTCCAGGGCTGACCCAAGACCCATGCAACAGAACAGAAAGTCTACCACAGACAGTGGCAAGGTTTAGATATGGCCGTGTCAAATATACTGTATAAACGACAGTGAATTCTGAAACAGAGTAGGACATGAAAGTGGAAAACCCCAGCTTTGTACTGGGATCTCTCCTTTGAGGAAAAAAATAAGAGTGGAAATTAAGACTCACATAATGCATGTACATATAAGGATTGACTTAAGGCTGTATATAACCCTAGCTTTTTCTCTCACTTCATTTTTCTGCAGCATCTATAGCCTGCCAATGTAGATTTGGGTATAAATAAGTATTGCATGAACTGTGTATGACTGAATTAGAGTTCTCTGCATGATGAATAGACATTAAAAATATGTTCCATGTATCAGAGGAAGTAAAAGGCAAAGCAAATAGATACAATAATCATTAACATACTACAAGTACCCAAACGCAATCTGTGAGTCAAAACAAGAAAGATCTTTTAACATAATCAATTTAAGTATGTAATGTAATGTAATGTAATGTAATGACAAAAACCAAAGTACTGATGAAAGCTTTAGCACACCTTGCATTTCATGCCAGCTGGCATCTCAGGTCAAACAAATTTAGCATTATCTCAAATTACACCTTTACAGGTATTAATCCTCACACACAACTGAACTTTCATATTTACATGATGATGACTAATTCTAGGGTAATCTCTAGGCTGCACCTCACAGTACACAAACCACAGTAACCAACAAGTTCTTTGGGTACTCCCAGAAGTGCCAAGCTCAGCAATAGCTGACCACCACAGAATTCATCCACCTTGCCAGGAAAGTCCATACCCCAGACCTTCTGCCGCCCAAACAATAACCACAACAGCTAGATGTATCACAGGTCACCTTTGACTGTGGTGTTGAGAGACTGTAAGGTACATGAAGGTTTGGTTCTGGACAAACTATAGACACAGGAGGTTCCCTGAATCCTAAAGAAGAAACACACTGGATTTTATCTCCCTCCTCTTCTCGCATTTTAGAGAAAAAGCATTATTCCAAGGCACATTCTCTTATCCTCTCTGCATGAAGTATGTATATACTACTTCTTACACACTGCTCTCATCCAACATGAACAGATGGGCCATGTGGGAGGGAGCAAAAACTCTTGCATATTACAGAAGGTTCCCAAACTTCATGTACATGCCCACACATTCTAAATATTAAACTACATAGGATTATTTTTCTTTAAATATACCACTGCCTAAACTAACATTAAACATGACAACATATTAAGTTACAATGCTGTTCCAGAGCATAACTTATAATTGTTTTGTCATTCTGATCTATTGTGTTTGAATCAAGTAGAACAGAATGCAATCCCACAGTCTTATACAAAAATCAGCAGAAAAAATGCTTTTCATTTGCTATTTTGAAGAATACCAACCAAATCCTCAAAATTTTCGAGATTGTGTACCACTGAAGGGGAGTTAAAAACCAAAATAACTGGAGTGTTTCATGTATATTACGTGTTTATTTTGAAAGGAAGCATTTAACAAATGCGTAAAGGAACTTGGAAAAACAGCTGCAATAGTTCACTTTACAATATAAATACGCTACTGTCAGGCACTGCTCTGCTAATTTGCAAACAAAACTCTCACTTCACATACAAACTCAAATAGTGATCAGCTGTAATTAATTCTAAATTGCTACTGCTGAGTATAGAAAGAAGCCTCTGAAAAATAAGACTGGTTCTCCTCAGATAGATAAAAAGTGGACAGCCTGTTTTCATAGTCTGCACACCTTTAAAAAGAAAATCAAGAAAGCCTCTTTCAGCTCCTGACTGAGCTCCCAACACTACACTAGTGTTAGGAGTACATAAATACACTTAGCCAGATGTCCCTAAGATGAATACTTTCTTCTGCTCAGGGGTTTTACTTCTTTAGTCTAACATAAAAAAAAAAACCAAAACCCAAAACAAAAAAACCCATGCTTTTGTTAGTACCCTACATTTTTTACTTTTGGTAACAATTAAAAATGCTCAAAGATAAATTAATTTCCTAACTCTAAAGGGGAGAATTCGTATCAGTAAGTACAGTAAGAATGTGTACTCTCCTGCACAGGATTCTTGCTTCAGTTTTGCATGATTTGCTTACAAAAACTCCACTTGAATGCTAGAGAAAGCTTAATCAGACTGAAGCATTCCCATGTATTTCAACCATGATAAGGATTTGTTACCAAAACACTTTGAAAATCCATAAAAGGCATAATTTTGAATATCCAAAAGCCACATTATTCTCCCTGAAAATTAATGGTAGATGTTTGGCATTTTATTCCCGCTCCCAAGTGTTTTTCCTATTTCATTTCTAAACGTTGTTCTGCTGTTGATGGAAATACCAAGTAAACACCTACACTTGGCATTAGGCCGATGTCCAGAAAAACAAATATTAGCCTCCACTACATTAAGTGCAAGTGAAACTAAGGTTTTTTCCTTTCATTTTAGTACTCTTTGCAAACAAATGTAGCATGATGCACCAGTAAGCATGACAGATTCTGCAGAAGGTACAGCAAAAAAATAAGTTAAATGACTAGTCTATGTTCCTATAATATAAAATGCTAATATTTAACAAAAAAACCACAAAACCAGAAACACTTTATGAAGCTCACCTGCTTCCACAGGCCACTGATTACCTTCATAGGAAGAGGACATCTGATTTTTTTTCAGAATGTTTACCAATGGCTTGTTCCGATTCCTGTAGCACGGGCAATTCTGTGAAATGCAGAACTTCAGTGTTGTAGCTCTATCATTATGACTACATTAAAAATTAGAGTAGGAATGGACTTCTAAAACAGTAAAAGATATTTAAAAGAGCAATCTTGCATCTTAAAAGGTCTGTTTTAATATATCGCTCATTTCCTTCCTGGAAGACTCTGTAAATTTTTCCAGATTACGAATTTACACTAATTCTGATATGACGTGGCTTGAAACAGGTATCAGGAAGACTTTGTGCAGCCAGGTGCTGGGTTTGCTTCCAAGCACACCTCTTCCAGTTAACTTCATTCTTGACCTACAATACTTCTCACCTAGCATGACCCTTGCTTGAGGAGGTATCAAAATCAGTGTGAAGCTAACAGAATTGTGGTCTAAAACAAGCCCTGATTTAGGTCTTCTGAGAAAGTAGTTTAACTTGCCAACCCACTGAGCTACTTAACTTCTCTAATATGTTACGTGAATCTGTCTGCAGATTGCATAGAAAGAAGTTCTCTTGCAAGTATAAAAGCCAAGCTAGGAGGATAATACAGATGGTATCTTAGTCTATAACATCACTTGAGATCCTGATGACTTAAAAGTGTTAAGTAAACAGATTTTTACATATTATGCATGCTAAAATACATGTCCACTAACACGGAAAAAAATATATAAATGTTAAGCACAGTAATGCAGATAAAACTTGGCTATATAGAAAAATGCACCACTCGTTCTCAAGTCATGCTAAAATTTGGTGACAATTGAAGATAAATAGTGGTAATTAAGCAACACTACTGCGATATAATTTGTCTCAAAACAAGAGTTATAAACAAGGTCTTAAAACACGAAGACAATCACGTGAAGTTCTGGAAGTGTGCATGGTTCCCTTTAATGACACCATACATGGAAATGAGATTAATAAAAAATAATAGTCATTATCTCTACATCAGTATTTTGACTTCATTTTCAGTATCATCGTATTTTGAGCTGATATTTTTATATTTCACCATATTGCTTAGCATTTTAAGTGGCTCATTCATACTCTGAATTACTGCATTCCCTTTAATGATACCACATTTTAACACCCCTAATTCCAGTTTGATACTAATGGTATCCACAGCAATTAAGCTTTCCTGTAATGAAGGCTTAGTATGAGAAGAGGTCTTCTGTGGGGATATGCCCAGTATTTCTATTATTAATGACTTCTGGAATCTATCAGACCATAAACAATGCAATTTATGTTGCGTCTTTTCTTCTCAGCTGACAAATTCTTAATTTTACCCTCCTAATGTAAATTTATAACTGCAATTCTGCACAAAAAAAAGAGAAAGTGTGATAAAGCGCAGTGTGCTTGTCTTTGAAGAATGTGAGCTCACACACAATACGAAAACACAGAAAACACTGTCAGGCTTCTGGGTATGTGGATTAACAATACCAAGCAGCTTGTAAAAATTAGTTATGGTATATTTATAGTGCACTAAATTTTTAAGAAGTAAGTCTATGCTTCAGATTGTATACAAAATTTGGTAATTACGTCCCCACCTTCCTCATGACACACAGGCAGACAGAAGGAACTTCCTCCATATGTATTTTCATTTTCCTTTTGCCTCATGCCAAGGGCCAAGCAGACTGGTGACACAGAGCAAGCAGAAAAGCTGGTTCCGTAATCCGCCTCCAGCTGCCTGACCAGCCGTGCGTCGTCACCGCAGCCCTCCTACCTGGAGACTACAGGAGGACACAGACTGGCACCACACACGCCAAGAGGAGGCCGTTGTCTGCGCCTTCAGCAGCCTCCAGCACCTGCAATGGCCCTCTGTGCCCCGCTGCAGCAGCATCAACTATTTCCCCTTTACCCACCAGGCCTCTAACAGTGTCACTGGAGACAACTCAATTAGCGTGACTTCTTGGGTTTGACATCCGTGGGAGGCTGTCACTAATGTCCTCAGTATTTGCAGCAGTCCAAGTATCTGAACCAGATTATGTCCCGAAATAGAACCTACACTGACCCATCTGTAATTTCATCGGCTCCACCTTTTTTCTGTAAGGCAGGTACTGTATTTCCATTTTTTCCCAGTCTTCTGCTAATTAAGTGGCCTCTTTCATTTCCCTAATACCTCAATTTCCCCTATAAAATGTCATCTACCTGTATACTAATCCTCTCTACTATTCTTAAGAAGTGCCTGGCATGCACACTAGCCACTCTTCATCTTAATGAAACGGCCCAACCTCCCGGTCATGCTTCTCTGCTAATTTTAAAGAGCAGCCTCCGCCAAAAACTTTGTCTTCTGTTTTTCTAACCACATCACGCATAATCCAGGCTTCCCCTTATACAAATACAATCTCCTCTTCTCCACTTAGGGAGTTAAGAATCACAGTTTGATTTTTTTATCACAGCACTGAAACACTTGTTTTTCCTCATTTATCCTAGCCAGCAATATCCCTTTTAGATGCAAGGCTCAACGACACCCCTTAGTGAAAGAACCCATAAGGAAAGCATCCCTTGCTTCACACTTTTTTCAAAACAAATTATAGTAAATGCACACAAATATATCCCCAACATACATAAAGCAGCTGGCTCCATACAGAGTAGTTTTCCATTCCCGGAACCCCAAAGAAAGCACAGGATGGATTTTAATCCCTTTTGTGTGATATCTTTAGGTAGAAACTCAAGGGGACAGTGTCTCAGATTCAAGGCTGTCAAAGTCCAGTCTCCTGTGAAAACAATATAATTTAACAAACACAGAATAACAGAACAGCCCTGGCTGGAAGCAACTCCATGAAAAATCATCGGGCCCAANAGTCAAAGTGAATAACTGGTATTTATTACATTAATGGTTTCTATGATAATTACCATTATTACATATGCAGACACTATATACTACCTTAAATAATTTACTTGGCCAAGTCTAGTGATTTTTAGCTTGTTGTTTTTAGAGCTACAAATAACTTTTATATATGCATAGTATTACTAATACTGTAATACCCAAGATTATTACTGAATTCCTGATGGGCTTTATCTTTTCAAATCTCAAGCTATTCTGGGCAGACTAGGACTGAACTACACTGAAATGTTTGCTTTGTCCTTGCGAGTGACTCCTCGGAATGTTGTTGATTTGCTGTGCTTAACTAAGGCTACCTTCAGACTGAGGCTTCTGTGAAAAAGTAAGTCAGAGTTGAAACCCAGGTCCAGAGTTTGTACCGGGTGTATAGAGAACCAAACATGTATTTTATCACTTCATATGCTTTTAATTGAAACTCAAAACTATCACTTCTTCTGTCAAGCACCTTTTCCCAGCATGGGAACACATCTCTGAACTGAGCCAGAGATGTAGCATGCAGCTGGCATGTACTCTGCCCCTTGATGACTTCAGGCATTTTATATTTTGGTTTCTGAGGCATTTCACATAAATTTGTGTAAAACAGACATGTGATTGTTTGCATGCTTTTTTCTTCTTTTTCCTTTTTCTTCTTTTTCCTTTTTTTGCCCTTATATTCTCCTGTTGCTTAATAGCATTACAATCTTTCATGGTTTTTTTTAAATTTGATTTTTAAAAAATTTTAACTATTTAATTGCTCTAAGCAAATTGTTCACCCCATTCAAGATTAGTCTAGACAAAATTAACTTTCTCACAGCAGCTTAGCTAACCAGTACAATCCCCCAGCTGCTGTTCTTATGCTTTTACTCATGAATGAATGGAATTTGTGGTGTTGATAAATCAGCTTTTTTCCCTACCTTAATTTTTTCATATGAAAGGAAAGGAATTAAAGATTTTAATTCAAGTATTCCTTCTTTTCTTTCTAGTCCATCATTCTGATTTTCTACTTCTGAAATCATTGTGTCTGTATTGCTTCTCACTCCCAGTCTCACTGTTAGCTATTGTTGCCCAAGGAAACAACAGGCCACCATCTCCTGATGACAGAGAGGAGAGGGATATAAATCTTCAGCCTCCCAAGAGCTAATGAGTTCATGCATCTCACAGGACTGTCACAGCTTCCTACTTACCTTGTAAGCAAAAGTATATGCCACACAGGTTACACACGTGAAGAGAAGATGACTGGCAGGGTGGACGTCATCTGTCATGTTCTGCTTACTGTCTGGTGAAATGGGAACAAAGTGCAGAATATGCACAATCAATTTCAGAAATCAGATTTATGGTGATTATTTATAAATTATGTTTCATAGAAGTAAAATAAAATTAGCAATTTTCCCTTCCTAATTAGATTTGCAGAATTAAATAATGCTTTCAGTCAGTTTTAATTCAAAACAAAAGCACAACAGTTGAAATCTGTTCAATCTTTCAAAAAATAAATGTACCAAGTCTCTAAAAGAAACGTAGTATCATACTGTGTCCTGACATATATTTTAGATCGATCTATGGTTTATAATAACGTATTTAGGAAGTGCAGCACTGAAAGCCACATAGACAATCTCAATCTAGTGCATCAGAATATATTTTTCATGCTGTATTACTGGAGTCACACTTTAAATCTCCATTCACAGGTTGACTGTACAGTCTAATCTGCCTCATTTTCTACAGGTTGACTGCTTAAAATTCTGACTGTGTCTATCTGCTTTACTCATTACAGTATAAAATAGTGTATTTGCTCTTTTAAAATGTTTTTGTAAAACCTTACTTGCAGAAATGACAAATACATTACTAATAGCACAGCTATTTGATTTTAAATTACCAGTAATTAAAGCTGAAAGGAATGTTACAAAACAAATTTTACAATGTGATTAACAAATCCATTTGACATTACTTCTCTAGAAAATGTCAACTACAGCAACATTGACAAAGTACACTTAAAAAGAAAAAATAAAAGCCAGCATGAAAGCAACTGAAGGCAACGAGCAGCTGAAGTAGGCAGCAGGGTTCTCTCGGAAGCTGGGGAGTGCAAAGAAGTTTACCAAGCATCATGATGGGGACAACTGCTAGATCCTTCTGGGTGCATTCTCTTGGAAAAGAGACTCGAGACCCCAGCACAAATGGATTCTTCACATCAAGGAGACAGTATGTACAACCTGCTACATGTAAAACTATACCACAGCTACACAAAGAATTTACTGTGACATCCTATTACTGCCATGGAACGCAGATTTTTTCCAATTTCACTTAAATTGCAAACAAATGTACTTAAAATGTATTTCTTTCCAACTACATTCCAACTTTTCATTGTTTATCTGTTTTTTTGATAAGCGAGGGGTAAGAGCTAACTGGTAACTTATCAGTAGTGTAAGCAAAATGGAGTTTTGCCATCCCAACACTGAAGTTACTTACTTGACACTTAAGGAAAACTCAGCTCAAATCTCAAAACCAATTAAAACACTCCCCACCCCCCAGACCATAGCTAGAACTAGAGCTCTCAAATTTTAATCAGAATTATTACTTTGAAGTCTGTTAAAGTTGAACTCAAATGGAGAACCAACAAAAACCAGAACTGTCTGAATCATTATTCTAAAATTGCACTCAAATTGCAATTGAGGTGATTTAGAGAACCTGAACAGGGATAGGACTGAAAAAGTTATTTTAGATCCCTGGGGAAACTTAGAGATGAAAATTTAACTGCACCACGTGTGTACCACATGCTGACTGCAAAACAGACACGTTGTTTTAGCGTAAGTTAAGTTTATGAGGGAACAACGCAGAATCAGCCTACTGTCTCGTGAAAGGACAAGAGTTCTGAGGAAAGGTGAGAAAAGAGGAATTATGGGGTACCACAGATCAATGGAAATACTCCAGGCAGACAAACTGGACCCCCAAAAAACCCAAACCACCCCCAAAACCACAAAACCACCAAGTAAAAAGGAAGAATTACTTGACTACAAACTAAAAATACAACAGACCAGCAGTGCTGTATACATAATTATGTTAGAGTAACACAAGTGCATAAAATTCAAAATCCATGTTTATTGCACAGAGACTGAACATGCTGTTGTGTAATTATTGCTGTTGGTTTTGTGAAGAAATATATTCACAGAGCTCATATAAGACGAAATCTCTGTCAAACAAGCAAGCATTCCCAATGCTCTAAACAATCATACTGCTTGCTGTCAATATGGCATTGATGATAAGGAATGCTGAGGTTCAGAAGTTTAGCAAATTGACTGTATGCTAACAGTCTAAAAACAAAAGTTTGCTCAGTGAGCTACAATTACCAGAATGCCTTTTCATACAGTCATGATTCACAAATTAGAAAATTACTTCAAATAATCATAAAATATAAAAGCAGAAAGGAAGAGCTACATTATTAACAAGAAGAAATGGCTTTGAAAATGCACCTTTTAAAGAATTATTTGGGAATACAATTAGATTTAAAATAGTTTAGCATGAAGAAATTGAATCTATTTTTAAACAGAAATGATCAAAATGAATCACACAAATGACTTCACTATTGGAAAAATGAAATCTTTTTTATCTTGCTGAAAACCACTCAGGTTTGAACATGATCTGGAGGCAGTGGGGGAGTTACACAGGACATGCAGCTACAGCTCATGCTGCATGATGTGGCAGGGTGCGCTGACTTCACTTGCATGCCTGGGAGGATGTCAAGTTGGTACTCTACCTTTCAGCATCCTTTTCAAAAATCATTTACTTAAGTTTTAAACCACATCACCTACTGAGATTCTTCATGCTTTAGAATTGCTCCTAAATCATTCTAAGGAACACTTGGGTAGATGCAGCAATAAAATTATCTAGCTCCTGTACAATGCTTTCTTCAGTAGGCTTGAAGAGTTTTATAGCAGAATTGTCATCCTCATTTTACAGCAAACTGAGGCATGGACAGTCCGGTGACTTACCCAGAGCCGGGTAACTCTCCCGACTTCTCCAGCAAGCCGCTGGCAGTCCTGGAAACAGAAGGCATATATCCCAAGTTCCCCACACCACCACCCAACCAGCACACAGTACACTGGAGTTTGAGATAATTTTTTGAAACACGTTGGCTGGCAATGTATTTTTCATCTTTGATAATTAAATTCAGAATACATGATAGTTCTACACAAATTATAGGAACCAGTATCAATGCTCTAGGAACAGCCACAGGTGAATAACAGAACTGTTTTGTTACCATTCAGACTTCTGCTCCCCTCCCAAAGATTTTTCATTCACTAAACAAGTGGCTTTTAATAAAAAAAAAATTTCAATGAATGAAGGCAAACGTTGCAAATTCATTCCAGATCTAGGTGAAAAACACACCCAAGAAAATGAAGACTAACTGAGATACAGTTATCATGGATCATCCTCCAAACTCATCTCAGTTTACATTACAAGCTTTTTGTTTGGTATCGATGTACCAGCATCATAAAACTAGTATCCTACTTACTATGAAAAGAGAATACCAAGAATCACAGAACAGCCACTGCAGGACAGTAACTGACACTGTCAGCATTAGCTCCTACTCTCTTTCTTGATATAGATGGATATGATGGCAAGTGTACCGACAAGAGAGCAATAGGGAAGGGTAGGAGGAAGAGCGGGCTGGAAATTGGCTCATGAAACACAACTTTGTCAGAAAAAGCTGTCTTGTCAAAACATGAGTGTTTTGTAAAAATACACTAGATTTTGACAAGCCCCCACAATATCACAGCGCAATTCCCAGGTTTTCTCCCAGCTTACCAGGTGGACTGCTTGGTAATCTCCTCAGGCCTCTGAGACTGGAGAAACCTGCGATGCAGGCTGCCTGGGACCTGCAGGGGCCTCAAAGTCCTGGCAAGCACAGCTCCACCGCAGGGAAGTGAGAAGCCTTTAGTAACCTGGATTAAGGCAATCCTTGTGTTACAACTACCATCACCTAGTTAAGGTTCAAACCACTGCACCGGTCCAGGCCTCGCATTGTCTACTACATAAGGAGTCAAGTCTGAAGCAGCTCAGCTACTGTGGGGCAGAGGGAGGCACAGTTCTGAAAATCATGTGTGTATACACATATATACATGCACATATATCTGCAAGTACTACATGGTGGCAATTGTGGTATACGTGACTACTAGGTGGCAATACCATGGACGTACAGGCTCTGTCGAGGGAACAGATCATCCGAAGTAAGGCGTATGGTAGGACAGCATCACCCCAGCACAACAATCCTACCAGCCTTACCCAGGATCCTTGTGACTGTTAAAAATGCTGAAGTAGATGTGTGCAAGTGATCAAGGCAAACAATGCTGGAAGTCCTGCTGGCAGGGTGGACCAGCCTGGCTTGGGCCACCCCTACTCAGTCATGGTGTCACTGCACCACTCGCTAATGAGTGTATACATGACTGGGAAGCCTGGCTGCAGCCAGCCTCTACAAATATCTCCAGCCATCTGTCATCACTGCACAAAGCCTGCCCTGAAAAGCCTGCAGCACTCTTTACCAATTGCTGCGGCCTCAGTAAAACCTCCAACACAGCAGGAATCCTGGCATCCTTTTTTTAGGTACCTATCATCCACAGAGCCAGGAGTAATGGGTAAATGTCACATATGGTAGGAATTCCCTCTTCTCAATACCAATCTGGGAAACCTGTAATGATTGAAGTTTTGAATAGAAGAGAGTCCTGATCTAGGATCTGTCCAGAAAACAGCATCGTATGAAACAAGTTTTACTGCAGAAAGGCCAGCACACCAGTGGCCCATTCTACTCTGAGAGACACAAGGGTGTTTAAATCAGCAAATAGTATTTTTTTTTTAATTCAGTGACTGCTCAGCTCAGGGTAGGAAAAAGCAGTTATTCCAGGAACAGGCTGCTTCATCTGAAGCAGGAATGGAACAACTGACACCCTCTATCTTTCCCCCGCCTGGGCTACCAGCCATTCCTCTCTAGCAGCTGGATGGGCAACAGCATGGCTACAGAGGCCACAAAGCCCAGCTCCTGTTTGAGGCCACTTCCCTGCACTCTTAGATGCTTTGATTCCCTGTTCAAAGCTCTTCTTCAAATAATTCTTCTAGGAGATATGACTCCACAGGAGTAAACCCTGCTTCAGGATGCAACTAAAAGCTAACTAGTACAGCAAAGTCGGTAGCATGTGCGAATTGCATCTGAGTAAACAGCATCTGAACTGCAGGGGTCAGTTGTTTTTTTCTTCCCTATGCATGTAGGAATCCACCATCAGGTCAACTGGCACACAGCATGCCCGCACCCTCTGGCACATCGGGTGTGAATGATCTCGGCACAGAGCTCGGAAAGGCCAAAGGGGATTCTGGTCTGACCTGGGAGGATGAGCTGGCCTGAAGCCCATGGGTAGCAGGCCTGAAGAAAGCAGGGCCCTAGAGAGCTGAAGAGTGCCAGGTCTGCATTGGAAGACCCTGGCGCTGGAAGCCTCAAAAACGGACCAGTCCAGACTGCCCCAGAATAACTGCTAGGTGGAAAGCAAGAGGGTCAGTATTGTATCAGCAACATTTTCTACCAAAATCTGAGCAAAGGTACAGGGCTAGAATGGCTGTGAGGTAAGGGCATTGACTGCTGTGCCCGGTTGCTTTCTTAACGCATTGCCCAAGGAGCAGGAGGGACCACAGTTGCACAGCATTAAGTATGAATAGCAAAGCTTCGTTAAAATAACAAACAAATTAATAGCGCTTGGGAACATTCTCGGGCCTTAGATTACAACTGCATCAACTCGATCCTCGTGATGCATGTCTGCCACTACCAGGCAGACCTCTCCTGGCAATTCCTGTGTGTGGCCTGAAAACTATGACGCTCCAGATCTACTCCCAGGGAGTTCTGCATGCTGCCACACCCTGTTTGGGACCAAACCAGTGAAATTGTATAGGAACAGGTCATTCAGTGCCAGCTGGCCTCAGAACTTGAGGACATTGCCAGGCACATTTTATTTACTAGCAGAGATACCTGTCTCTGTCCCTGAGGTGACAAGATGGTTTATGTAGAGAGTACTGGAAAGTGGAAATGAATGAAATGGAGTCCAGTGAAGCCCAGGAGCCAGCATGGTCTATCAGAAGCAGCTGCAAAAATGTACACCAAAGTGCAGTCTGAGCATCAGCTACGTAAGCAGAAGGAAGAGCAGCCTAACTGAAAATCTCCAACTGAAATACTCTATTTAACTGTGTGGCCATCTTCAGGTCAAGCCATTTTTGGTGACACAAGCCCAGACTCCAGATGTAGCTTTGGAGGCTAGTCTCCCAGTACTACAGCAAGGAGTCTTATAGCTTGGACAACATCAGATAGGGATTAAACCCCCCCTAATGCTTATGCTGTGAGGACTCCAAAAGCCCAAGGAGTCCTGACTGGACGATCCTGGGAATCCATGCAACCTGTTCTTTTTTTCCTTAGGAACATTTGATTTGGAAACATTTGTTATTCCAAGGTAATAACTGCTAATGCAAAGAGTCAGTAAAATGAAGTTACAAACTGTAAAGACATCCTTAAGTGTAATAAAATGCTGTAGAAGTTCTCGGCTCTAATCAGATTTAGTTATTTATGTCTTACTACGCAGATGCCTGAGATGTCTGACGTCAGACACGTTCTTTACTTCAGCCTTACTCGGAGAAACAGTACCGAACACTTCTGACCAGAACGCTAGAGACATTTCAATAAAATTTTCCCCTCTCAATGAAGGCAATCATTACAAATAACATTAGTAATTTTCCCCCTCTCATAGCACATGTTTGTGGTGAATTAAAACCATTCTTTAGATAAATATAGAAGTATTTTGAAGTCTAACCACAGAATTAAACACCAAGAGCCAAAAAGCATCTATGATATCTTCAAAAAAATAAGTGAGTACTTACCAAGCTCTACAGGTAGCTGTTTTATAGGATTCCCTTCTAAAAGCAGAGTTTTCAATTGCCTTTTCAATAAAACAGAAAACAGTAGCAACTGTAAGAGCAAAGTTCACTTAAATAGAAACACAAGAATATTTTTCTTCCTTAATTTTTTCCTGCTTTTGTTTCCTAATACAGAAAGGACTCCACAAGGCAAATCCGCACTTCTCCATTGCTAACATCAATGATGGAAAATAACACACCCGAAAGCTTTCTGGTATGACAATCTGAAGTTTGCCTTTATGCCCATTTATTATATACTACTTCTATATTTAGTATTTGATCTTTATTTGTAAAGCCTGCTTATCACTTTAAAGTCTGATACTGACTGTTCCAGTTATAAACACATAATTTTCAGTTGTTTATAGTTTTGCTGAGCTTCAACTGTTTGGGTTGTCGAGTGTGTTCCTCAGGCTAAATTTGAGCTAAAACTGCTCAGCCAGTTTTGATAATGAGATTAGAAAAAAAGATGCCCTATTTGTATTTAGTTTTGTCAACTTCTTTTTTTGAAAAGCTCTAGTGTTCCTGTTCTTGGAAGCAGCCTAGAAGCTTGGCATGGGTCACACATGACATTTATGGCATGTATGTCACATATGAGATAGTATTTTTTTAATCAGAAAATCTGTTAACATTTAGCAAATCTATGCTTCTGGAAAAGTTTCTGAGCATGGGCATACTGACAACAATTGGTATTACTTAGCAAGTAAAATGCCCAGAGCTGCTGTATATACTGCTGTTTGGAGCAGCTCTGATGGGAGCCTCTGGGATACTGCGTGTTTAGGATACAGGGACACTTTGACCAAATGCAGGGAGGTTGTCTCTTTTTCCCCTTGTAGCACACAGCTGCTGACCCTCAGGCAGCTGTGAAATGGAGACTATACAGAAACCATACTTCACCTATTTCCTAATTTTTGACTGCCTCATTTTGCCATTTTAATAGCATTCACTTAAATTGCTTTTAATATCCAGCAACATATCAGATATTCTATTGACAAGGTGCTGGTTTTATTTACTAGTGTTGCAATTTGACTTGTTTACTATTAAAATTCAACAAAACAAAAAAGAAGAAAGCTTGGTAGTTTCTGCCATAATATTTCTTCACTTTTAGTAAACTAAAACAAACCAAACATTTTGGCAGCTGCTCAACACCAGATTAACATTTGTGGCAATATTTTAATACATTTCAATTCAGTCAAAAAATGAAAGCACCATATTAATGTTCTCATTTTTGAAGTGCAGTATTCAACTGCATTTAAAGCAAAGAACTAAAGTGAAAGCCACAGGAGATTCTAGACTTCAAAACCTGAATTCCACTGCAGTTTGAGGTACCACAGTGCGCTGGGGCGATCCCGCTGCCTCAGAACCCCTCGGCATTTACGGCCCTGTGCACAGAGAGCTGAGGCCCTGCAGCACAGCAAATGCTCATTCTTGCCAGCTCTTGCCTGAATGCAACCTCTATGGCACTGATGATGTGGAACGTGCCTTGGCTGCCCAGCCACATATCCAGCTCTCACAGAGATTTCTGGAGAGATGTGTTAAGAGTGGTACTTTCCCTCTCTGCACATCAGGCTAGACACCATTTCCACAACTGAGGCAACATTTTTGTCTGACCTGGAGAAACTCCAATCAGAGTATCTGTTAAAAATCAGTGAAAAAGATTCATGAACAACTTGAATAGTCAATCAATCAGGCCCCAAATTAGCATAATGTTTCAATGAGTCTCCTCTTCTAATGGAAACTACACTTCTGGCTGCTTCTAGGAATGGATAGCCAGAGAATTTCCAAACATCTTAAACTACAGCTTACACTCTAACATGTAATAAGAATAAAATGAAACTAAGTAATATTCACTGCATATTACTTGCACAGGCATTTTCTAAAAGCTAAGCTGCTGTTTGAAGTCAGTGGAAAAATACAAACAAGATAAAGCATAACACGTGTAGGGACTAATGACTGACATTATTTTTGAGGAAAATGCACACAGAGAACATCTTAATCTCAAAGGATTTCAACCACTCATACAAATTCACAAGCCATATTAAAACACTATCAGTCCTGTCCAATTTAAAATTTATGAAAGTTGTATTTAAAGGATTTGAAAACATCATTAAACTTGACATTTTTCAGCTATTTTTTAGAGGCATAACCTTCATTTACTGTATTTTTCTAAATCACAAGTTGATTATATAATGATTCACAAACAAGTGATGTTAAAATACTTTTAAGCATCTTGTTTCAAATCACAAGATGCCACGTTTTTGGTTTTTTTTTTTGATTCTATAGCTTATATGATTCAAGGGTTGCCTCCTTTTCATCCTTGCTCTTCACAGAAAGGTTTCTTTTAGAACCACAACAGCAGACTGTCCTGTGTTGGTATTTTTTTTTTTTTTCCTTCTAGTAATGAAAGGATTTCTTTGTTCCTGTTAATTACCATATATTGTGATTTGCTACCTTCTGCTTCTGGAGCGAGATGCAAGGAATTGTCCAAAGACAATTAAAAAACACTGGCAAGAAGTTAGCTTTGGTGATCATGGCAATGTAAAAGCAAGTGCACTTTTCAGGGTCACAGCAACATGGTGGACTTTCTTCCTCACACCCTCCATCTGAATCAGTGACAGCCAATTAATCCTTCCAACAGTTAATACCAATTCAGAGAACCATCAAAACCAGATTAATGGGTAATGTTCTTTGACTAAACTGTCCTCGATTGTCACTTGAGAGTGACATGAGGTTTCTAACTGTGTGTCCCCATTTTCACCTCCCCTACCACACTGTAAAAAGAGTCCATAAAATGAAAGTGTTGCAAAAGTTATGTGAAAAGACTAATAGGTCTTACGTTTCTCAAGTTAAAAGAGTTTAGAAATTCACTATGCAATATTAATTGGGCCTTTCAGTTCATCTGAGTTTTAGTAAACAAAATTAAGCTTATTTACCGCTTTCCTGCACTGAGGTCAATGCCAAATAAAAGCATATAAAAGTCTGACTGTTACAATGAAATTACAGTAAGGCAAATAGAAGACAAATACAATTGTTATTAAGTTATCTGTATGACCGATGATCTTACCTGTGGTAACCAATTCCAGGGGGAAGAGCTTTAATCTTGTTACACCAGAGATCCAGGCAAACAAGATATGGCAGCTTTTGAAATAAATCCTCAGAAATTGTTGATATGACATTTCTTTCCAGATGAAAGTACTACCAGAGAAAAACATAGACATCTTAAATCTGGAAAGAAAGGGGCCATTCCTCAGCATGCAAAATGTTGACTGTGAAAACTGTAAACTGATCTACACTTTCATGGAAAGAACACCATTAAAGGTGATTAAAGGATACACAACTCTAAATAAATCACTTCTATGTGTAATTTAAAGACTTTTCCTTTTTTTAAAAAACAAACCAACCAACCAGGGATTAACGATCATAGCTAAGAATCTGTAGCTTTTCCACTCATCTGATATAGCACAGAGCAGTTAAGGGCTTGTTGCTTTACTCAAGCCAAAGGTATCAGAACTACTCATAACAAGTTACTCACCTTTATGCTGGACAGTCTATATATTTCCTTAGTAAGACGCTTAATATTTTTTTCTGCTGACATCAAGAGTACTTGAAGATGATGACACTGTTCAACAGCTTTCCTGATCTCTTTTGATGAATCAGAACCAGACAAATTTCTCTTTTCGAGATGTTTGGCTCCAAAATCATCTCTGCTGCCATTAAACTCTTCAGAATAGCTGTCATCGATTCGTCAGCAAGCCTGGAATACTGACAAAGTAACTCAAACTGATCGCTGAAGGCAAGTCAGGAGCTGGAAAAACAACAATGTATTTTGGAAAGAACACACGCAACCCAAGTTTCTTTTTTTACATTATTAGTTTGCAGGTTATCCACAGCGCTATGTACTCTTTGTACGATACAAAACGGTCAAGTGTTCTTTATAGATGTACGCACTTATAATAACGATACAACTTATCGTAATACATATTTGAAGGCATAGTAAAGAGGAAAAAAAGCCACCTGGCCCCTGCGGCTATTGCCCCATCGTATCATACATAGGCTTGGCAGAAACGCTGACACACGTACGTGCATTAAGTCACCTCCCTTCTGTCAGCATGCTGCCCTGCCCTCTCGGACTCCTCTCACCAGCACCTCCTTCCCCGCTTTCTGCTAGCTCCGACACAGGCACCTGCGCCTGACCGCGGTCCCTCCTCGGGCGCGGCGAGGTTTTGGGGCCTTCCCGGCTCCTCTGGAAGGGCGCGGGTGCCGTGAGGGCCTCAGCTGCTTCGCCCGCGCTGGAGCACAGGCCTTCCCGGGCGCTGCGGCCTTCCCTGCCCGCCTTTTCCCCAGAGCTCAGCACGGAGCCGCTGGCAGGCGGCCGCTTCGCGGCACTTGCCGACTGGGACGATGGCCACCCCGTTCTCCAGCGCCCGGCAAACCTACAGCTCCTCGAGCAGCACCCGCCTGCGCTCCCGGGGGGTCTCCCTGGCCCTCGCGACCCCAGGGCCGGCGTGCGGCTCTAGCCCCCCCACAGACCGACGCCAGGTAAAACCCCTTCTCTGTTGCAGCCTTTCTACCGATTTTGGCGGGCGCTGGGGTCCTAGCGAGGTGCTTAGCCGTACGCCTTGTCACCTCCAGGCCCGAGAGGGCTCTGCCCGCCCAGCTCCGGTGACCCTCGCCCGAGGGCCCCCCGTGCCTCGGGTCTCCAGGCGGGAGCGGCCGCGGGCCCTCGCCCCGGGACACGGGGG
>VYZV01029827.1:40164-50673 GCA_013401275.1 Pandion haliaetus
GGCCGCCGCCTCGCTGGGCCCGCGGCTCCGCTGCAAGGGCCAGGCGGCCTCCCGCCTCCCCCCCGCCGCTCCGGGCAGGGGCGCAGCTGCCGCCCAGCTGGGGGTGGGCCCGGGTACCCCCAGCCGGCGGGGCGTCCGGGGAGCGGAGCCCGGGCAGGGGCGGACTGACCCGCCGCCTCCGAACGTGGGGGAAGGCGGGGCAGGTGCTGGCCGGGGGAGGGCCTTCATTTTCGTTAGCTGGAGCGGAAACCCTTGCAGTAGCCGCAGGGGCCCTGAAGCATCTCCGTCCCAAACAGGTAAATACGCATTGTTCAGTGACGGCACAGAAGTACCTGCACCCTCCGAGCATCCGCTCGAGCCTTCTGGCAGCCTCACGCCACGCTCCCCAGCACGTTGTTGGCTGGGCTTGGCGTGGGGGTTCATCTCCTCGCTGCTAGGAGGTGCCCATGCCTGGGCCAGCCGCTCAAGTACAGCGTTCCTCACCTTCCCTCACGGGCTACTTTTAGAACGCTTCCTCCTCCCCTCTGCTTCCCATTGCTACTACTTACTGGTTTGTCTTCCAGGGCCCACATCCACCAATTAAGCAGTTCTGTTGGCAGGTCTGATGGTTTGGGGAAGTCACAGGGTGGGCGCCTCCAGAGGAAAAGGCACAAGCCTTGGACAGACCCCCCCAGGAAAATCCTCCTGGCAGTGCAGCCCCATCAGGGACAGTCGCTGGCTCTTGTTGAAGCAGCAGCATCCCCACAGAACCTCTGCACAGTGGGGTGAATAACACAAAGATTAGCCAAGGGTCATACTGGTCCGAAATAAAAATATGTTCTTGATTAGCATGATGATAGAAATCCATCACTGGGACACAGAGTACTTAATCTTACAAATCCAGATAATTATGTTCCCAGCAACCTGACCAAGTTTGATCAGTAGCAGGGCTTAAAACACACAAAATTGATTTCAGGTTTTAGATACATGATTTTTTTTTTCTGACATACTGTGCTTAATAAGTGAAATGAGAAAACAAAGCTATTTTACTGGGATTCCTTTAGAAGCTATTTCCGTACAGAAGCTTTTTTTTTTTTTTTTAATTCATTTAGAAGAGAAACTGACACATTTTATTAGTCTGTAACCTCAAATGCATATTGAGCTCTGTAGGAAAGAACATCTCACCAACTGTAAGAACCATCACATGGCAAAATACATGGCCTTAGCAATAATATTTTGAGGCAAACTGATAAACTTCATGTTAGATCCCATGCATATACAGTACCTTTTGTAGCAAGTACAGCTGGAGACTGGAACATCTCAAACTGCCAGAGATACTGTACTCATGCAAAGCTTTGATTCCATTACATTTAGAATTGTCCTCACCGTGGCTCAGTTGGAACAATCCCCTCGTTTAAGAACTTCTGACCTCCAAAGAATCTCCGGACAGGAACCTGTTTTGTAGTAGAGCATGTTGAACCCTGAAAACTTCAATTTTAGAGATTTTGGAAAAAACCCAACCAACCAAACAAAAACCACCAAACCAAAAAAACCCCTGTGTTGTCCTGCAATGACCTATAATATTGCTGTTTTCATGGGAACAGTTGGCTTAAATGCATAGCTGAATAGGCCTAAATCTTCACGTTTGTTTTGTTACATGGCCACAAGCTTCTGAAAAATACACTGTTACCAGGGCTCAATACGACAAAGTACCTATTCCTCAGCTTGAAAGCATCTCCACTTTGAAAATACAGATCCTACTAATTAGGCTATTACTGCTGATTTTAAGAAAAAGCGGGTATGACTAGTAATTTTATTATGCTTTTCTGGGAATAGATTTTCTTTGAGCCTACTTAGGTGATTAAATCTTAATTATGAACAATATTTGTTAGCCAGAGGGCAAAATTTGTGAAAATTAGAAACAGATCAATGGCAAAGCTGTACCGAAAGAAGTATTACTTTGCATTTGTTTATGCAAAACCAAAAATATTTTAGGATAATTTTATTTAAGATTACGTAAGAAAATACATTAGGATTGAAACCAATTACATAATTCCATTAGAGAGGGGATTATTTCAGCTAGTTTTGATCTCAGCATTCTGTTTAGAATTCTGTAACACAATAGCAATGGAGAAACACTTTCAGGGAGAGAAAGCGAATCCAGAAAGATACCCAACGTAAGTAAATCATCTTAAGACAAGGAACCTTCAATGTGCCTTTTTCAAATGTGGTTGTCCAGTTCAGCCTCCTCACTGAAGCTCGAGTTCTCTATGCAGCATCAGTACAGTAGAATAATACCATTTCTGTAACATAACAGCATCTAGGAAGATTTTAGCCTAATGAGAAGGCAAAAAGAAATAATAGATCAAAAGTTAATAAATATATCCCTCAGTAGATTCATTTTACTTTTAGCAAGCCACTTACAAGCTTCCGTCGCAAAGCAACAGCCACTATATGCATATTTCACCACACAGACCACTGTCGGGTTGGTCACTGCATTTTCAGGCTGCTGAGCTGCTTGTGAGTTTTACATTAAAGGCTTACCCTCCCGAGTCCTTGAGCATTTGGGGCCATCCAGTTTCAATACCCAAGGAACTCCTTTACAAATACAATCACAACAACCAAAGTACGATCAAAGTTTGCATACGAAATGGCAAACAAGCAATATTCTCTATGGATTATTTCTGATCTTGGAGGATAACTGGGGGTTTCAGCTTTTTGAATTGGGAGTTCCCTCTGAGAAGCAAAATCCACATAGGGATTGAATGCTCAAAGAGAAAGCCATGCAATTGCTGTGCAGAGAGAAATATCCCAAGGGCAGGCTGCAGTAACAGCCTTGTCCAAACCTGGGGGGAACTTGATCCAGCGTGTAGAAATGCAGTCAGGTCTCCATCTGAAACAGTCATCCTAGTGATAGCATTTCACAGAGAAGTGAGGTCAGAACAAGGAGGAACAGTGACAGCCAAGAGCTTGCATGGGTTTGCTGAAGACCTGAATTTCTGTCTTTTGACAAACACAGAACCTGTCTGGACATTGAAAGAAGAATTTCCCATAGGTGTTGGGTTTTGGTTTTTTCCTTCAGCTGCAGTGACACTAACATAATTTATGATGGACCAAAGCAACTGCCAGATTATCTCCAAAGATGTATCGGCCTCTACTTTTGGACTCAGCTGGTTTACTGGGTAGAGAAAGGAAGTGCCATGTGTTTCATTTGATTGAATCACAAGATTTTTTTTCTTCTTTTAAAGGATGCCAATCTCTGAGAAGACCAAGCTTGGGCACTGATCTCTTGTCAGGTTCTAAGCTGTTGAGTCTTCATACAGAGGGCTCAGAATTAATATTCCAGGGTGGATACTGAACTACATCCCTCCTTCCTCCCTAGTCCTGGTTTCAAAGATGCTGTACTTCAAATGCACCAGTACCCTTGGAACAGAGGGAAGCTGCCCCCACATGTCATCACATATTGCCCTAGCACTGAAGCACAGCAGCCTGATATCTCCTATGTCTCAGCCATGGCCTGAGCGGGCTCCTCTTCACCTGTATTAGGGCTGCCCTAGGGCACCGTGAAGCAAAACTGAGGTCTTTACAGTGCTTGGTCACTACTGCATCTGTTGATACCACCACCACTTCTCTACAGCATCAAAGGTTGACATGACTGACAGAACAAATGGTACCAGAGATCCTCATGCAAGGGAATTGTTTGATTATGGACTTTAAGGGTACCACATCACCTTACAAAGTTGCAAGTGATAACCAAGCTTCAGAGAGAAGCATTTAGTTTTTCTGCCCAGCTATCTGTTCAGCTTGGCAGGCACCTACGCTACACAAGTTTTATTTGCATTTGACTTCAGATAAGTTAAGAAGCAAAGGTTTTTTTCTCTCCTAGAGTAAAGGACACCAAATAATACAAGAAAAGTCATTGCTCTCTTATATAAGACTACTCTGTATAGCTTTATATAGATTTTTTTTAATACTCCCATAAGTGAAGGAACTAGATGAGTGAATTCTAAGAATGCATCTTATTAAGATAGTAACATATGTTCTTAATTTCTTAGCAAAACATTTGGTTAACCTAAATAAATAACATAAGCAGAAAAGTGAACAGACATGTAAATGAAATGAAAAACAAAAAAACAAATAGAGGCAGAAGTCACCAAAAATTTAAAGGGCTGAATTGCTCAAATAGTACCAGAGATAAAAATCACTCTTTCACAGGATTAAGCAAGAAAAAGCATTACAGTATGCAGAAAATTAAGCAATGCATACATTTTACACTGTAAAAAGCCAAAAAAACCCAAACCAAAAAACCAAACCCAACCCCCACCTGAACTAGCATACACTTAACCTCAACGGCTTAAGAAGACAGCAATGAGAGAGGCAGGCACTTTTATCACTCTGTGGGTTTGAGCACCAGCTGGTAAAGGGCATGTAATCCCTCTGCACTATAGCCAGCAGCTGTGGAATCAGCTGGAGCCCTGCCCTGCAATGAAAAGGGTAACCCTTCTTCGACCAGTCTGGACAAGCTTTTAGTTTTAAGGTTGCATGACAGCTGTTCCTGCCTGTTCATGCTTACTGCGGGCCACTGCAGGTGATCCTAATAGGAGAAGGTTATTAGTTAACTGTGGTGGTGTTAACAGCTGGATCAGAGTGATTACTATTAGCATCTTTAAAAATAGAATTAGCACTATTTATAGAAACACTAATGATAGGAAAATGTGTGACATTTCCTCCTTATGTAATGTTTATCGAAAGAATTATGTGTTCTTTTAGAGGAACTTTTAAAAATAAACATAGGCTTTTCTCTATAGGCCTTCTTCTTGATGAAGAAGGCTTGTGAGTTTTAAGAATCACAGTAATATTCCTTTCATCATCTTAAACATGTTGCAATTATAGCCATTGCATTCAATAAAGGGCTTTTATCAGGAATGTAATATCATGGTATATTGGCCCCCTTGTTTCTATGCCTAAAGTAGGAGTGTCTTACAATATTAGGCTCCTTTGTAGTTTTATGATAATTGGTAGCAATTTTGTTTAGAAACCATTTTCATCAGCTCACTGAGAACAGATAACCATAATGAATGTACAGCTACTTCAGACAGTTCTATTTTTACTTACACTGGTTTTATTCAGGATAACTTCACTGACACCAGGGAGCTTGATCCTGACCTACAGTGATGAAAGAAGAAAATGATCACCGTGCCACGCAACCAGTAAAAAGACAGAAAGGGAACTGTAAGTAATAGCTACCAGTAGAGCATAAAGAGGTAAACTGCAGGTTCCATACCCTTAATTGAAGTGTGAGATCAACAAACAAAAGTTGAAATATCTTCGGTTTCTCTCGTACTAATTTTGACATGATACAAAATACACAGCTTATGATGCTTGGGTTGAGAATGATCAGTCATTTCTCAAAGGATACTCATTCACTTGCAGAACTGAGGCATTTGAGAACAATTGGATGAAATAATTCCTGATACAAATCCTTTGATTAAAAGAATAATCCTGGAATTTCATAAAGAATTTATTTGGTCTGTCCTAAATTAAAACAGGTATCGTGTCTCCCAGTTAAATGAATGTATGTTGGCTTTGCCCGTTGAATGTCAGTGAGATTTTGACGAGACACAACATAGGTGGTACTGACTATATGAAAACCTGATGAGTTGGGTTCAGCATATATAATTCCTTAAAATTAGAGATGATTTCATGGCTGGTGAAATGAAAGAAAACTCCAATTGCTTGGAATCCGTGAGAAAAGAGAGAATATGCAAAAGTAAACACAGATGGGAAAAGACAAACTCTTCCAAATGCAAGAGGGGTTGCTCTGCCTTTTGCAAGTCTCTGCTTACACGCAGGTGAAACAGAGTGATGCAAGCCTCATCTTTCCAAGGCTGCAACAGGGCTATTATGTATCATCTTCTCTATAGTCTAGCCTGTAGTCACATATGCTTTGATCAGCTGATTTTCCACCATCATATCCCTTGAAGTGCAATATATGTGGAGGTACTTCAGGTTTGAATCCATTTCCACAACAGGAGAGCAGGATGACCACCAGTTTGGAGTGCAGCTTACTTTGTCTACTTTGCAGGCGTTGTACCATCCCCTCCCTGCAATACCCAGCATTAGCTAGCTATCATCAGGCAGGATGGTGGACTAGATGGACTTTGTAGACACGACTGACCACAACAGTTCTGGTTTGCCTAAGGTTTTTCTCCTGCTTTCCCTAGAAAGAATCCAGCCTTCTCGCAGCTTTTCTTTCTTCTCTGGTTTAAGAAAATCACCACATCTGTTGTATATTAACAGTTTCCAGGAGAAACAGACACGCATATAGTATCCCCAAGCCTTTCACTGATAAAATGCCCAATTGTCTCTTAGTGAAATATAAAACACAAAAAGAAGAACGGAAAATGAAAGAGGGAAAAATAAAAAAAAAAGGAGTAACGAATTCTTAGCAGTTTCAAGAACAGTCTGTTCCTAATAACCCCTTTGGTCACCCAGCTTGCATGTTTCCCCCTTAGAGGTGTAGTTAGAGTTACATCCAAAGATGTCTTGAAGAATAAATCATTGTAAAAGTCAGCTTTTAATTAAAGTTCCTCATTTCAAAACCAAAGTGGATCTCTGTTTCCCTGGAGACCAGGAGATGTAAGAAGACAGAATCTTATCTCTATTTGCCTTTCCTGTCTTGGACCACTATAGAGCAGTTTTTGTATTTTACTTTTTTCCTCCTTCAGGATTAGTACCAATTACTGAACAGATGTTTTCATAAGATGACTGTAAGTGTGTTGCTGTGGTGGGTAGCCTGCATTGATAACTCCTGATGTGCAGTTGTTCACTGAGGGGATCGACATCTTTCACTGCACATTACTATGCTGGTTTTGAACAGTGGAATCAGACGTGAGTGCCCACTGAACGGAAAGGGAACCTTGTTTTCAAGTTTTAGAAGTAGAAAATTAATATGATTCTATTACAGAAATAACAAAGATGTGTCTGTTTGGACCTCCAGCACACTTGCACGGGGGTGAGAGCAAATACTGTTGTCTGAGTGAAAACAGGAGGGCTATGTTTAGCATTTTTGGTGCTAATTTTCCACCATTGTAAGTGGCTGTGCGCGGGCAATCATGACCCAGCATTCTCTGCTTCCCAAACTGGTCTGAGACAGTGAGCATTTAATCCTTCTCTCAATTTCTGGTGGTATAGAGAAAGAGACAACAACAGAGCTCTGTCTGAATTACTTGAGAGTAGATGGAGAGTTAGAATTATAAATAAATAGGAATTTATTTGCAATGGTGTTAAAATACTGAAAATTGAAAAGCTTATATAACACCATTTGTGGTAATTATTTGCAAATTAAATACAAATTTCACTTTTCCTAAAGAAGTGAGCAGCTGTGGCAGTTTTTGCCCAAAGGAAAGACCACCGCTACATGATTTAGAGCCTGTATAAGAAACGCCATGTTTAATGACAGTGTTGTTTTCCTCCCCTTGTCCTTCACGCATCCCCCAAAGTCAGTGTTCGTATGCCTCTCATTTCCCCTCCAACACATTCTCCTTTTCATCATTCAGATGTTGTCAGGTAAGACTTAAGATCACAAGCAAAAATACTGTTTTTCAAACTGGAACATCACAAACAATTTAGATAATAAAAACATAATTTCCGAGCAGAAAATACAGCCAAACACCGCTGTTAGTGGCCCAGATTCTTTGCCGTGCCACAGAAGTCTGGAGGAACTCTAAACTCGTTTTCTCTTCTCTCTTGGTTCTATCTTTGTTGCTGGCCGGTCAAAAGGCACCAGCACGGCAGTCTCCAAATGCCAGGTTTGGTATTTAAAGTAAGAATATCCTCTCCCAAATCAAAGCAGAGGGCAAAAATCAAGTTAATTTACATCTGACAAGAACTGTCTGATTCATTTCATGATAAACCTCACCCAGTTTTCTGGTTTAGGTTAAAACGGGGCTTAGGTTTCAAACACAGGCACCTTCTTCCCATAGAACACCAAGGAGCAGTCAGTGGCTCTCGTGGTGAGTAACGGGCACAGGACCAAACTCCTGGTAGTCGTCAGGGCAGCTCCTGCTGTTTCATTCTGAACAGAGAAAAGCCTCTAATTATGGATGGGTTTAGATAGCAGATAGGTCTTCCCTTAAAAAAAAAAAAGACTAAAATTCTGATTGTCTTGGCTGTGCAGTAGGCAGGCTTCATGAATGGGCAGACCTCATCATGAGGATGATAGCAAGATGATAATTTTCTTGGGATTTGTTAGGTGGTTTTTAGGACATGTATGTATGCCTGTTGTTGAATTCCTAGAAAGCAGAAGTAAACGAGAGGACCTTGTTTTACTTAGCCTGTATTACTATCAAGAATTTTCAGCAGCACTTAGTCAGTAGTGTTCTGAATAGCACTAAAAAAAACCCCAAAGCAACTTAAAAGGTCTTTTATTTGTCTCCTATTCAACTTATCTTTGTGAAGGTGAAACTACTTATGACCTATCTAATGAAGCAAAAATTAAACAAAGCCCCATGCTGTACCTTCTTCCATTTTGCAGGTAAAGGAATCAAGAAATGTGGTGGAATGAAACCCTCCTCTGGTATTAGGACAATTACATCCTTATTTCCCACTCTTTTTTTCTACACTACATCTTGAAGATTTCTCGGAAAAAGACTATGATTCTATGCTATGGATTTGATTGTCCAAATATTAGTGGAGAATGAGAGAGAAATGACAACTGAATGGCAGACAGGCTGAAGCCATTTGATGGCATCTTTCATACTTTTCCTACAGAATGCAAAGGCAAGAGAAAGGGAGGAGTGAAATCTGATAGCTCAGAGATTTGCAGTGTATTTAAAACCAAACCTATCCCTAAACAAAGTAAAAATCACTGTCTTGTATAGAAGTGTTCTATATTTTTATTTGAGAGCAATTCTTTCTGATTTCTCAGAGAAATATTCTTTAAGAGCTATTCTTTGCCTTTGGAAAACTGTTCTTAAATTACACCTTTCCATTGTAATCCTTTTACAACTTTCAGGCTCTTTTAAATAATGACTAACTCGTAGCAAATTTTCTGTAAAGAGTACAGTAACTAACATATCCGTTTCAAAACATGCTATGAAAGAAAACAGCATAAATTTTAAATTAAAACTTAGGAAGTGGCATCTCAGAAATTATGGAAGTACTTACGGATGGTGTAACAGGTACAACCTAATGGCTAAAGAGCTGTCACTCGCCTTGACATTTCTGATGTGGTCTGCTAACAATGTCAGTTATTTCTGAGAAATGCATTTAACGAGACATTCCAATTCCACAAGCCGTAAAAGTGGCGTCACGAGCACGCTACAGCTCAGCATCCTGCAAAGTCTGTGGTGGCTTGGGATAAATTCTTTTACTGAGGAGCTCTGCAGCAATCCCGAGTTTCATCACCGACAAAAGAGCAGGAACTCCCTAGAGCTAGTGAGATACAAACACTGATTATTTAGGCAATGCGTCTTTTCCATTACGTAGTGCTGCACAGGACAAAAATGCAGCATAAGGCTCCTCATCAGAGCTCGCCCTCCGTATGTGTGAACAGTTCATGCAGCCGAATGGAACAGTTGCCTACTTTGCTACTTGTGTGTTGGCAGGCTGTTTGCGGCAGTGGCTGCGGGACACACTTTTCTCCTGGCTCTTTGCAAGTGAAGTCGCAGGCCCAGCAGTTTCCGGAGGAAAATAGAGATCTTCAGGACATGCTTCTGGGAAAACGAGGCACCTGAGCGCCTGTGTTAAAGCCCTGAAGCGAGTCTTGGAGGCTTCAGCCAGTGGAGCGAGGGACTCGGCAGTGTGGTGGGAGGTGCTGTTTTTGAGAGGCGGTGGGACATGTGCTTTTGGGCCTCTGCCCCTCCTCGGGGCTCACGTTCCACCTGGAGAAAAGATGGAGGATCCCGCACTAACTCCTGTTCTAGCTTTTGTTTGGTTTCTTGTGTTGCACCCGTTGCGGTGATCAGTGAGAACCGTCCTTTCAGGCCTAAACGACCAACCTCAGGCTTGTTTTTCTTCTCTGTATTGAAACTTCCCACGTAACACCCTCAGACATGGCGCAATAAAGATCTCCACAGCGAGGGAGCTTCTGAAGCGCTGGGGAATCTCTGTACAAGAAAAACCCCTGGCTTGCCAAGCTACCCACTAATTTAAATGAGGTCCTTATTTTATTACAATTGTCGAATAAAAATCAATGCGGCTGTCTTCACATTAATGAGCTCAAAAATCAGTAGCGAGTACGGGCGACTAATTTGAGATGAGCTGTTTGCGCTTTCATAGGTAACAGCCGAATGCTGGTAAAAGGCTCGGCCATAATATAACCTGATTGCCTTTCGCATCGGTTGCGATGTTTATGGATGAGTTTAAAAATAACTAGACCGTGTGAGGCGGTAGCTGCTGGCAGGCAAGCAGCGGGGACGGGGGGTGCCGGGGCCGGGCCGGCCGCGGGGAACCGGGCAGCCCGGGGCTCCGCGCTGTCCCGCGGCACGGCGGGGAGCTGCCGGGCCGGGATCCCACCCGGCGGCCCCG
>VYZV01029827.1:51404-107062 GCA_013401275.1 Pandion haliaetus
GTGCGAGCCCGGGGGGAGCGGGCGGCGGCGGGACCGTGCCCCCGGTGCGGGTTTGCCGGCCGGGTCCTGCCTCCCCGCGGGGCGCAGGGACCGCGGAGCCCCCGGCAGTGCACTCGCTGCCCGGCAGGCAGCCCCGCAGAAACGGGGCGGCAGTCCTTAAGAGAGCGGGTCCCGGAGGAGCGGGCAGCGCGGAGGGGACGGTTTAGCAAGGGAGTTCCAATCCGTGCAAGGAAATCTCGGGTTTTAACAAGGAAAGATGGAGTGCAGATGGCCACCAAATTTCCAAAAGCTATTTGCCATTGGGAAACGCTGATTTGGGTGGTTTTTTTTTCCCCAAGATACAAGTCTTCTGCAGAAACACACCATGAAATGCCACAGTTGCATGAGACTTCTCGGACGCAGGGTGAAATTTCAGGGGACCAAAGGGAGGAAACTTTGACCGTGGGTGGGGGAAGGCTCAGGAGAGGCATCGGGCCAGCAGACGGGGTGCTGGATGGCCGGGAGCAATCCCGACGTACGAGGAACCCTGCGTTGGCCCTGGGACACCAAGTGAGCACTGGCAAAAATCCCCGGGTGCTCAGGGTGCTGGAATTTTGCACTAGGTAAACCTGGAGTTTGAGATCCACGTTAATTTGAGTCTTCAAGGTCTGGTGGTGGTCTAGCTTACGGGAGCACTGGGTCTGCTGGCATCCCCCCGGTGAGGGTGATCAAACCTGAGACTGACTGTGCTGCTTCTGGCAGCTGAAAGGGTGTTACATCAGGTAAACTTTTATGGAGAAGCAGCTAGTTGATACCACCAAGTATTTATTTGCAATTCAGAGTATAACATTGAGCTGTTAACCCTTGCATCTCTTACTACAGAAGTATAGAGAAAAGATCTGCTAGAATGACACCTCACTGCCCAAGGGGTGTGCTGTGGTGTGACTGAAAGGCACAACAAAATTGCTGTTGGACGGAACTGCAAAACCCATCTCACCCCGCCCGTCCCTTTATACTAATGGTGTGTATGAGATGGGGTCGATGTGGCTGCTGGGTGCGTGCAGCTCCGGTGGGCTTTAGCAGAATTCTTTGCTCCAAGTGGAAAATGTGTTTCATCTTGGATGTGGTGGGTCAGCAAGTGAGCCAAGTAAAAACACTTAAATTGGAGGGTTTGCTACATAATTCAGAAAGCATTTCATTCTGAACTGAGCCTGTATACGGCCAATATAGGGAAATGGAGCTTTGCAGGTGAATGACCACTGACAAAAACCTGGTAGTATCTCATAAGGTATTTTCAAGCAGCGCTTTCGCAATAGCGGAGACTTACTAGGACATTACTTTCTTAATATTGCCTGCTTTTTCATTGTTGCTTGTTAGTGTGTGTTCAGAGCAATTACAGTGTTGTTCTGGTGAACTCATATTTACTGGCACGGCATGGTTGCTATGGAGATCTCTTAAGACATTCCAATAACTTCCTTACATAAAGAAACCACTTAATACTTTGGTTTTGTGACATAATGTGGAAGAATTGCCAGTAATGACAATTAAAAGTGAAATAAATTTTTTAAAAAAGAGGAAAAAGATAGGTTAGTATATAAAATTTTAGCCATAGGTGGTTCCCAGTGATGGATATACAAGAATGAGCCTGACTCTCTAAATCCAGTGGTTAATCCCTTTTAATTATGACAGGGTGTATGTAGATAGAAGGTTAACATGTATTCTAGTGAGTAGTAACACAAGGCCCAGTATTTACCCTCAAATAAGTCAAACTCCAAATGAGTAGATTTGTGAGGTGAGAAAACCCTTACAGTCCTCTTGCCTGACTTCCTTGGGACTGGTTTCAAGGCTTTACTGAATTACTGCCTCAAGTCAAACCAGTGTGGGTAAGCCAGAGCCTGGGGGGGTTTCCTGGAGGTGGGCAGTAATGTGTTTGCTCTTGGTGTAAAATGCCTGGCCCTGGAGGATTATCCGCTGTTAACCTCACGGTTAGAAATCGTCTTTTCTCTCCGGTCTGCACCTCCGACCCCAGCTTCCTGCTGTTGGATCTCACCTTGATAAACTGGAGGAGTTTCTGTTGTTGTGCCCCTGTCTCGGTGTAGCGGCCGGCCGGGACCATGGCCGCCCGGTGTCGTCGGTGGGATGCGTGGATTGAGCTCTCTGAGTCCATGACTCTGAGGGTAAACGTCATATTCCTGAGTCTGTCCTGTGGATCTTCTGTCAACCCTCTCTGTTTTTTTCAGTGCTGTTTTTGTTAATCCTGGGACTGATCTCCCTGCTTTGGCAGGGATCGAGCCCAGGGCAGGTTGATGCTGATGCAGCCTGTGTGCAGCGCTGGCTTCTCGTCCATGCGGGGACACAGTGGCGTGGAGCTGTGCAATGGGGAGTCGTGCCCAAGGAACAACTGTTCTGCTCCCTTCTCGGTTCCCTTCCTGGGTGCTGTGTTGTCCCCTGCCCCCCAGTTTTCCCCTGGTTCAGGTCATTTCTCTGGACTGTGAAGCTGGGCGCAGGCCAAGTGCGACCAGTCCTTTGCGTTTCATCTGAGCTGCCGGGCAGTGCATCTTTCTGACACCCTTTTGGTACTGTGCTTGGCTGCGGCGGGCACATCTTGCTGTTTCATGTTTGCGCATACTACCTTTGAAATATTTCTGAGCATTTCAAAGTTGGGATTCAACTACTAGAAAAGCTGACTTTGAAAGGAGAGCGTCTGCGTGTTTTGTGTGTGCTTCCAGAGAGCGCTGGTACATGAGAGATTGGTTCCCCTCGCTTTGTGAGTGTCGGCTTCAGCTGGTTCCTTTTACACAGAAAACTTGGCGTGTTCAGTAGCTGCTGCGTATGCATCAGTTGGGTGCAAGCTCCAGCCTGTCCAGCTTGATATGCTGCCTAGTGATGCCTTTTTGACAGCTGTTTTTTGGCAAGGTACGTGGTACCCTGTGTCTGAGCGGAGGAAGATAATGAATGGGGGTGCGGGGAGGGGGAGGAAAAAAAGAAAAAGTAGGGGAAAAAGAATATGAAAAGGGCAGAAAGAAGAACATAAGGCAAAAGAATAGAAGGGCTGCAAGACTGAGCACTCTCAAAGTTACGGTGTGCTGGAGTGAGGTGGCCTCAGTAAGCTGCAATGAATCGTAGGGGGCTTGTAGATTTACCGTTATCACCGTGTGTGGTTTTCCATCAGGAAAAACAGGCCTTTGTCTGTAAGGGCTTTTTAGGGTTTCTTATTTATACCTGAAAGGGACTTCTTTTAAAAGCTTCTTACTTGGTCAGTGAATTTGTTTGTTGGAACTAAAGAAGGCCCCGTCTGGGTGCCAGCTGCCTCTCTGCCTGTTGTGAACCGTCGGCTCTCTGCAGCAGGGCATGGGGCACTGGAATGTCTCAGCATAGTGGTTGCAAGGCTTGGTTTTCATGTGGGCAGAAAGTGTTGTCGTTCTGGGAAATGGCCAAGCAAGTTTTATTGACACCCCCCTCCTTTTTTTTTTTTTTTTTTTTNGCCAATGGGAAGTTTTCAATACAAATATTAAAAAAAAAAAAAAATTAGCAGAGTTGCTAGGACTTGGGAAACAGGGCTGAGTAATAGGAAATACAAGGCACGCTTACATTTAGTGCTATTGGTGTTGCCCACAGTTGTGTTATGTGAGAGAGGGGGAAAAACACAGCATGATGTATCTTTATATGCAGTTATATCTAAAGAAGAATTTCAAGAGTGAGTTTTGGTTGTGGCTTCTCCTGAATCAAAGTGGCTTACTAAAAAAGTGTATGTAAATACACACGAGAATATGTAAAGCCATCTGCTGCTTTTTGCTGAGCTGTTCCTGCCTTCGCTTACACTGAGGTGAGTGGTCTGAGGGCTTTCTGCCTGTTTCCTGACACTGAATTAGATTTCCAGCTGATCTACAAGGTTTTAATGCTGCGGCCCAATTACTTTCATCGTGATTAGTATTTTGTCTCGATCACTTCATTACCCACCCCTTATTTGACCCTCTCTGCCAGAGTGCAGATGGCTTTTTGTAAGGGGGTCAAGTGCAGTCTCCTAGGTTTATCTTACTCGCATCAAAATCAACTTTTTGAAACAAGTTCCCAGTTTTACAGCCCACAGGTACAGCTCTTCCAGTAAACCAGTCAGACTCAGAGAAATGTGTACTCAGGGTTAGTCTTTGGGTCTGCAAGTTTCCAAGGTGAGAAGTACTATTCTGTAAAAATGTGTTTCTTGTAAAACAAGAAAACTGTTACATGTCTTGATGATGCTTTCCTAGCCATGCAGTTTGCTCAAGTGCTCCAGCTTTAGGGATGTGCTAGGCCCAGGGGGTTCTTGAAGCCTGAGCAGCACTGGAGGGACAGTCCCTGATCTGCCTCCCCGCCAGCATCATCCTCCCGGGGACGGCGGGAGGCTGGAGAGCCTCGGCAGCTGCGCGGCACGGTGCCTGTCCCCATGGAAACGGGCGAGAAGCTGCAAAACCTGGGGGAACGTGCTTAAAATAATCCCCATTTTAATTTCAAACCATGTGTTGGCAGGCTGTAGGGTTACACACGCACCAGAGTGTGCATCCCTCCTGCCTCACCCTGGTGATCCAGAGCTGGAGTGCTTCATTCGCGGAGCTCTTTGATGTAGAGAGAATGAACCGTGCGTGCTGGTGCCAAACCTGCCTCTTGCTCCAACCTGTCATCCTGCAGCCACCTTCTGTTGAGCCTGCGCTGGCTGGGTGCAGGGTGACTCCAGCTGCAGCTTTGAGGAGGACTCTCAGACCCACGCGTCATCATCAGCTTACATCACTTTGAAGTCAAGAGTTCAGTCGTCGCAGATTGGCAAGCTGTTTACGTTCCTCCTTTTACTTCCTATTTTCCGATCCGATGGGAGGAAGATGTCCAGCGTTCTCCACAGCACTACGCATTTGTTTTTCAGATCGGGATTCTCCCCCATAATTTTGTTCCAAGGGTTGGGACCTTCAGGGAGACAAGGGCATGCTGCCAGACTGTTGGAGGTGTCAGGGCGATGGAGGTGTGGCGAGGAGGGGAGGCAAAGCCTGACCTCATCATGTGTCCCTTACCTCTGCGGTGACCCAAACCCCTCCTGCCAGGTTTGCCCCAGGTCGGGGGGCATCCCACTGTGCTGCCAGGAGAGGGACCCTAGGAGATGGGTCCCCAGTCCCAGGAGAAGTTTTTCCCCCTCTCTGAAGGTGATTAGTGCCGTAAACCATGTGCTGATGGAGGCCTGGCTGGGTCCCCTGGTCCCTGGGGGCTGGGGCTGCCCCACAGCGCTGTCCCTGCTCTGGCTGCTGCTGACCACGCTCCTCCTGCTGCGGCTGGCTCCTCTCACAGCTGGGCGCCTGGCACCAGTTCTCCCACCTGGCTTCGTCTCAGCTGGGCAGGGATTTCAAGCCCTGAGTAGGAAACGTTGCCCTTTTGATTGGAAAACTGTGGGCTAATGCCCAGTAAGGCAGTTATAAAATCCCCAAACCTATTTATTTAGGGTGAGATACAGATGTGTTAAGCTTCCACACTCTGCAGATTATTTACTAAAGTAATCACTGATCAGATTGCAAGGCAAACTTTTTTCATAGACTGACTCTTATGTGGCTGTGGGTTGGGAGCACAGATGCCTTTCCCTGTTATTTAAAAACAAGAGAAAAAAGCCTTTATGTATTATCAAAGTGGTAGCTAAGTAAGTGGGGGGAGGAGGGAGTGGGAATTACAAGGAGGTGTCAGAAAAGCTGTGTTTAGTATTGTCAGCGGTGCTTTGTTTTTGCTTTAAATCTTGCCTCCCCCGGATCCGTGGCTTTTTGTGTGCGTTTTGCCCAGAGACAAGCTGTTGCCACATGCTCGCTGCCCCCCAGCCTCTGCAGTGGAGCCAATGGTCCTTGTTCAGTCTAAGGATTGAAAACTTTTCTGTGTGTGAAGCTTTTCAGTGTGTCGTGTAATGGAGAAATAGGTTAAATCCAGAGAACTCAGCAATTGCAAGTCTTGAAAGTGTGTGGTAATACGTACAACGTTTGGGTTACTTGCTCTCTTTCTCCTTCAGAAATAACAACTTTGCTGTCACTCTCCACACTGAAGGCTGTGGTCCATTCTCAATAGTGCTGAAAGAAAACTGGAGAAAACCCGTTCTGTGTTGCGCTGATGAAGGCGGACGAAATGTCTCCCTTTGAACACTGAAAATTGCAGCTAGGGAAAACTGTTGCTATTGCTCACCTAAGACCACGCTTTATCTTTCACTTCTGTTGACTTAAGAACATATATTTAAATCTTCTCATTTACAAAACTAAACTGCGTTTATTAGAGAGAATACGGTATGCCTAAACCCTGGAAATGTCATGTTTCCAGCGTTTTCTTATGTATCTTGTTCTTTCAAATCCTTGTAGTGTTTTCACGTTTCCTTTGCCATTGCCCCTTTTACGAGTTCACCATTAACAGAGGTGCGGATGGGGCCTGTGGCGACTCGCTGCTGGGGCTGTGCAGGACTGTGCACGCTCCTGCTCCTCCGCTCTCCTCTCGCTTGGCCTCTTCCTGCCCCGGGAAGCTCCCGTGCCTTTGCCCGGCGTGCACGCTGAGGTGGTGCCCGCTGGCCAGCGCAGCGGTAGGGTAAGCAAGGTGCAGATTTTCTTATTTTGCGTTTTGTGGAGGTCCAGCACACGTGACAGACCTGGCCGAGACAGCCGCTAGCGTCGTTCCTCCGAAGCGGAGCCCAGCATCTGCGCGGGCGTTCTGCTTTGGGGCGCGGGGCAGCGGTGTCCTCTGGCTGGGCAGAGCGGCGACTGGTGACGGTGATGCTCTCCAGTGGAGGGTTCCCACGGGCTGGGTGTTCGGGGTCACCGCACCCTTCAGGTGGTGCCCATGAGGGACCGATCCACACAGCGTGCCCCTGCTGAGCCTGCCAGCTTTCTGCCAGCTTACCGGCTCTCGGCCTATCCACCCCAGTCCTGGCAGCGTGTGCTGGTGTTCCGGGAGGCAGAAGGGAGGCAAGGGCCACCGCAGCTCAGCACAGAGCTGGCTTCCTTTGGGTGCTCGTTCGCCCTCAGGCGAACGCAGGCTCTCGATGCCAGGTTGGTGGGACCCTCCTCCTCCCCAGCTGCCAGACCCTGAACACTTGCGTCTGGCTCGCCTGGCGTGCAGCCGGAGGGGTATGCCCGGTCCCGCAGGACCCACGGAGCACGGCCTGCCCCTTGGTGCCAGGCGGCGCTGGATGGGGATTTCGTGCCCTCCCTGCTGTAGCATCACCCCAGGCACCTTCTGGAGCTGAGGGAGGAAAGGTCCTGCGAGGCCTCGAGGGGCTCATGCATCTATGGAGAGAAAGATGGGGGTAAGACAAACCCTGGGGGCAGCTGAGGCTGTTGCATGAAGCTAAGTAAGAAAAAATTAACAAACCCAACTGCAGTTCATGGGACGCTTGACTGATAGCAAGGGAAAAGGGCAATCGAGAAAAAGTTACCAGAATTACAGTTCAAGTAAAACGTTAGACCAAATTAATGCCTTCCCTAGTCTGTAAAGGCCACAGTCCTCGCAAACAGCTTGAGACAGGCTTTCTGTGAATTCAGAACATGCAGGAGCACGCTGTTAGGGGTCTAAACACCTTACTGACCATGTTCCTGATGCTGGCATGGTGACCTTCCCAGCACTGCTGGCATTCCCACCGATGTCTGCAGCTGTGCTTTCTGGGGTACAAGTCAAGGAAACAGAGCTGATGGTGCCAGGTCACTTGTAGGCACCCACACCGGCGGCTGCCGGCCAGGAGAGCGTGCACCGGCAGTGCCTGGCTGTGAAGGCACTCATACGATCACCTCACGCTGTGGCTGGCAGAATGTCAGCGTGTGTCACTTGACAAGTAAAACCTTCCCAGAAATGAAAAAAGTTGTTCTTTTTGCAGTTTGGTACTTTTGTCATAGGAAACTCGGGTTCCAAAGTGGTAATCAGGTTAAAATGCCTACAGCTGGTTCAGCTCTCACCTGGTGGGGGATCAGGAGGGGTGTATAGCGTGGTGCACGCTCACGAGTCCATGCAGGCAGGGGGATAACGTGTGTTTCCTTTTAAATATCACTTTATTGTGGGAATGCCTGAAATGGTGCGGTGGGTAACATTTGTGCAGAACAAAGATGCTAGCTTGCAGCGGTGTTCCTCTGCCCCCGGCTCAGGACTTGGGCTTTCCACTCACTGTGGCCGTGACTGAGTCTCCGTGAGCGTGGCCCGTCTGGACATCCTCGGGCAGGGGACGTTGCTGAGCCTGTTGTTCGTGGTCAGCTTGAGAGATGCAAAAGCAGGCACGACTTTTCCCATCCTTTTCCATGGACCTGCTCTCCAGCCACAGTTTCAAACGCTTTGCCATGCAGCATTTCATAGCTGTGGTTTTTGTTAATGCGCGGTTTCTACCACCTTACCCTAGGATCCTGTAATGGGGCACCTCCATTAATCATGAATAATAACTTCCTGTTGTGTGACGTGGCTAGAAGTTATAGAGAGGTAACGCAGGGTGCGGTGGCAGTAACAGAGGGATGGCGGATGGTGTGTAAATCCGAGGCGCTGCGTGTGCCAGTGTATAGATTGGTGTGCAGCAGGGAGAACAACAACGTTGGCTAATACCTGGTTTGGCATTTATCTCCCAAAGTAAAGAGAGGTGGGATAGCTTATGAGAGGCTTAGCTTCTCCTAATGAGAGAAGATAAATGTCAGTGTCCTCTTTTCCTCTCCCACTGTTCTTCAGGAATTAAATTGCTTTAGGTGACAGTTAGGAAAAATTAAAAGTGCTTGGGATGTGTGGGAACAGACGGCTCTGAATACTGCTAAGCAATGAGATATGACAGTGTGTGAATGTTGATGTGCTAATTTAAATCTAGTCTGTTGTTCAGGTTCTTTTCCAATACCTGGGACTAGTAAAGAGATGCAGGCACTGAACGATGTTCTGAATTTGGCGGCTTGATGATTTGACTGTGCGCACCAAATCGTTATAGGCTGATGATTAGCCATGCTGTGTGATTAAATTAAACAGCAATGTAATGTATTTACAGCTCAGCTGACAGTTCTGGAAGCTGATAATCTTCATTTATTGTTCCAAAAAATACACCTACTTTGTTCTGGTGGCACCAGCGGGCTTCTGAGGCTGATGGTGCTCTGAGTAGCTTTCAGGTTAACCTGCAAAAGGGTGTTCCAACATAGGAAGTTACCTTATTGTCCAAGGTTTTTGTTTTGTTACAGCATAGCTGTCTAAAGATGTAAATGATCTTTTAAATTTATATGAGTAATGTGCTGCTTACATGTATTGGAGCACTGGAGAAAGTGCACTGAGGAGCTCTGAAACAAAGTGGTGAGGATAAGAGCAAAGATACAAAAGCATGGCACTGTAGATGGTGGTGCATTGCTTTGAGTCTCCCATTTCTGCATGGTCTGTATAAGGGAAAATATAACTGTCTTTGCTCAGAAAATAATATTTCTTTCTTCATTTCTTCATTTCAGGTTAACTCTGTGACCAAAAAAACCATCCCCCACCCTCCAACAACCAACCAACCAACCCAAACAAAATCCACAACTAAACAAAAGTTGTCATCACTGCTTAAAATACTGGTGTATGATTTATGTCTTGTGAATTTAGAGGGGTTACCTGGTGGCAACAAAAGGCCATCATATATATATTTCACATACCTGGGGGGACAAAAAGGAAGGGAACAGGGAAACTCAGTAGTAACTGGGAAGAAACTTACATTGAAAAGAAGCTATTTTGGTATTCAGGGTCTTACAGCCAAGACACTTCCTAGCATTGGCTTTTAATGTTATTGGCATATAGGCAGGATATTCAGTATAAGGCCATGTGGAGAAGTACTTACTTAGGTCCCCTTTTATGGTCACTTGCAGAATTCCCATGTGTTTTTTAATTCTAGTGCCTGAGTATACTGACAAAGGTCAGAAGGAAGGGGCTTGGAAGGGCTTGGACTGAAGCTCAGGTTCCTCCTCTGAGCAAGCAGTTCTCTGTGAGGATTAGGTAGAACACTTACGGAGATGTGGGCTGCAATGAATGATAATTACAATTATCCAAAAAATGGAGTAAAATGTAGCTGGAAAGTCTCCTGCATTAGATGTCAGTTAATCATCCAGGACCATCAAGGTCCGTTAAGGTCCTTCCAGATCTTTTCTGCCAACCACATGAGTAGCATGATACATGTACACAGCTCAGGAGTCTCTGGATGTTGGGTGAAACACATTTTTCTTTTCCTTGCAAATAGCTTTTTATTGCTACTACCATTTCTGCCCTCTTTCAGGTATAGAAAAAATATGTTGGAAGCGCTGGATGGCAAGCGTGCTGCTGAGGTGTGATGTTCCCCATCAGTGCACGCTGCAGACACCCGCAAGCCACTGCCATGAGAAATTAAACCTGCCCGAGTCCACCCGTCGCTGCGGTGTGGCTGGGCTGTGCCGGCTGCGGTGCCGCTGGGCTGTGCCGGCTGCAGCCTCCCTCCCGGTAGCTGTGGAGGCACAGCCACCTCCTGAGTCAGAGTGTTGGCAGGTAGATCTCTTCCTGCCGTCGCTGTGGCTGATGTTAGCTGGACACAACATTACCTCTATGACTCAGTGCATTTTTGCTTTCAGGAGGATAGTACATCTCTTCTGAAAGACCTTTTTTTAAACTGTGGCATGTAGCATGCTAAACTACCTTGTAAAACAAATGTCATATAATTCACTAGAAAGCTATATACTACAGATTCGCTTTATGTTTTACTGGTTCCCCAGTCTTAATGGAAACTGGCAGGTGAGACCAGAAAGTAGGAAACAGAAAATGATACATATTAGACTCAAATTGTTTGCACCGTAGGAAAACGTGCTTTATGCTTTACAGAAAATAAGGCTAAAGCCTGGTCCCGAATAATTTGCACTCTAAAGGCTTGATGCTGCTTGTTGTAATCACATGAATAATTCATACACATTCAAGCAGTCCCCATAATTTCATATTCAAGCCTGATTCTAGATTTTCTCAAAACTGAAGTGCCATCTATTAGTGGCTCCTCCAGCACAGAAAGCAGCTTGGCAGGACCTTCAGCGCAGGGCTGAAATGGTAACCTCTCCAGCCAGTGCTGGTCGCGTTTCTCTGTAAGGGCTGGGAGCTTTCCCCATCATCCCTGCTCGGGCAGACTCGCCAGTCGCTCTACAGTGTCTAGAGCTCAGCGACTCGAGTACCTCCTGGGTCTGACCTTGACATGTTTTCATTTGCTTTCATACATCGTTGCACCATTAAGTGGTAAGTAATAAACACTACCAGGAAAGTCAGCGTGGGTTTGAGCTGTTGCTATGAGCTCAGCACAATGCTTCAAGTTCCCCAAATGGCAAATGATGCCTGTTCAAGAAATGAACACGTTGTGGGAAGAGATGCAGATAAAGCAGCACGTGGTGGGCAATAACAGGGAGCTGGTGAGCAGGCGTTGGCTTGGGTTTTCTCCCCCAGTATGCGAGTGTGCTTGGCTTACCCCTCCAACACAAGGACTGCCTGTTGGCTTAATACTGGGATTTTTGGAGTAACTTGAGAGTCCTGAGGTTTAGGCACAGCTGTACAGATGACACAGGCAGGCATTCTGGGTGGAGCTGATGGGCAAAGAGATGCTCACGTTGGGGTGCTGACGGTGGTACTGCGCTGCTCTGCTCGGACATCCCGGCTGGCCACAGCTCTCCGTCTGCCAGCTGCGGATAATTCATGAGTTAGACCCGCTGGTAGTCTGGAAGCTGCTGTAAGTTGTCAGTTGCTGCTAGGACAGCAACATATCGCGGATTTGTGATAGTCCCTCCGTAATTCCTTAAAAACCAGTGACAGCAAAAAAGCTCTGTCGTCAGTTCTGGTATGGTGTGTGTAGTACGGGGTGAGGGCGGGGTGCTGGGGGCACCTGCAATCACTATTAATTTTGTTCAATTGGCTTCTATTGCATGTTAAATGCCACAGCAGGAAGATTGCAAGCAGGTGTCAAAACAAGCACGGTTGTGACGAGGCAAACTTAGGGACTGATTAATGAATATTTTCAGTGTTGTGTATTTTTCTACATGGCTCTCTGATATAAAGATCAATGTGTGAAATTATTTAAAAAATAACAGGTTTCTTTCAACTAGAACAAAATGCTTCTGTTTATCAAAATGTTGACTAACATCAACAAACAATTCATTTGCTTATTGCCCTTCAATAATACTTTGGAAAGAATTTTAGTTAGTGTTTCTTCTGGCCTTGGTTTGGATTTTTTTATGCGCTTAGTCCAGCACCTCCAAAGGTACCCCCGCCTCACCCCCTCCTCTCTCTGGAAGGCCTCTGTCCTCCTCCTCTCTGCAGTGAAGTGGGAATTTTCCATTGCCGGCTCTGCTCTTTCTCACCGAGGCTGCATGGGGGTTTATTCCCGGGGGTAAACCAGTGCGGGTGGGAAGCAGGCAGATGGGCGGCCCCGGTGGTGTTGGGTGTTGGCGGTGGGGATGCTGAGCGATGCAGAGCCTTGGGGATGTGCTCGGGTACCAGCGCCCTGAGCTGCCGTGCCGTGCGGTGCGAGGAGGGGGCTTTCCCGAGGGTGCTCCCCACGCACGCACTGCTGCAGTTTGTAACGGGGCGAGGGCTGCACCCCACAGTGGTACCTGCCACAGGCGGGGGCCAGGGTGATGCCCTCCACTCTGCGTGCTGCTGGAAGAGACAAGGCTTCCCGCTTTTCTTGTGTTTGAAGTCTTTTTCAGGAGATGTTGTCTTTCCAGAGTGAGTTGGTACATAACCGTGTTCAAGAGAGTTTCTTATCACAGAAATAGGATGTCTGCTTTCCCCAGAGAAGTTAAGCGTGGTGAATAATTCTGTTTGACGTCCCCACTGTCTGTGAATTGGGGTCTGCTCTCTTCTTGTTGAGTTGAAATGGATCATGAGCGGTTATGGTTGTCCGTCCCATGCTCCTGCAGGTACTGGGTAGGCAGGCTCAGTCCCTGCCATGCTTGGCACACTCGCATGCGTCAGTGTGGTCTCTCCACTGAGTACATCTGTTCTGACACCTCCAAAATAAAAAACAGATTTGTTGTTGACTTCAGGGAGCACCAAAGGCGACCACTGCTCCTACCTGGGGTCAAGCCTACCCCGGCAAAAGTATCTTCAAGTATTCATGAATCTTCTGTGCCTTTTCTTCCTTTCCAGATTTATCTACATCACAAGCATGTGTGACTAGCAGTCACTCATTTAGACTGTCTTGGTCCTAATTTTTCCCTTTGCAAAAAAGAGCCCCTTCCATCACCAGGGCTGTGTGAAACACCTTGCCCAACTTGGCGTGTGGCAGAACACAGAACACGCATGGGGACACTGGCAGTCGCAGGGAGACTGAACCCTCCCCAGCCTCAGGAGTGCTCTTTGTCCTGCCCCGGTGTTGGTGTTCACCAGCCTTGGAGCTGACGGCTCCTGGTGCCATGCACCGCTGCTGGGCTTGTCATGGCATTGGCACAGCAGCCTGCTCAGGATCGTTTGGTTTCCTTCCAAACCCTCGGTGAGCCACTGGCACTGCTGGCCCAGGGTGCGTGTCCTCTCTTCAACTGTATGTGTCAAAAAAGTGTAGGTCAGTTGAGTAACAGCATTTCCCACAGGGATTAAAATGCTGCAGCAGGTCTGACGAGCAGCATGTCCATTGATCCCAATGGAAGGTATTTTGGGAGCATGTCTGCTGGTCATGAGCCTCTGGGACAAAGATAGGACCGTGCGCCTAAAATAGCGCCGTGGAGCCACGTGCACGGTGCAAACCCCACTGGTGGCTGCTCTTGGAAAGAAAATCCGGAGTTTGTTTTCAAGTCATCATTGCTGTGTTGACAGGGCTGTCACAGGGAAAGCTATCTCAACTGGGAATGTATAAATTAACTCCAAGTACGATGTACACACATGCAGATATCACACACTGCTCACATCAATATAAGTAAATAAAGGACTTGTTAGCTTTTAAGATATATATATATATATAATTGTCTGCCTGTTGAAGAAGAAAGGCTTTCTATTGTTGTAGGTCAGTGCATACTCTCTTTTAAAGCTGTCTGTTGAGAGAACTCCTTTGGACCCCCGTGTCCTGAGGGCATTGTAGCTGTGTGCGCTTGCGGCTGCGCTGCACTGCTGCTGTGGCAGCGAGTAGTGCCGTGCCGAGGTGACCCTTCCTGTGGAGCAGAGCTCTGCTGGTCTGCTCCTGAGCCATGCAGAAATTCATGGTCGATGCCAGTGCATTCATTAATATGCACATGTTGAAAAACCAAAACAACCCTCAACCAGACCTGAACTGTACTTCCATGGTGCTAATCCATCCAGTTTTCAAGAAATGAATATACCTGACAACGTCAGCCCTTTTTCATGAGATTCTTTTTTTTTTTTCTTTTCAATTTTCTTTATGGTACTCAAGTGGAATAAAATGCTGTAGCAGAGACCACCCTTAAATGCGGTAATTGCGGTATATGCATCAGTACTAGAGTTACAGTATATAGGTGTTAAAAAACAAGGAAACTGCATTTCATTTTTTTAGTGTATCCTCCATTGCAGCTCTTGCCGATGCAATACTTCTTAGACACCCACAGATGGTAAGCTATGATAGAAGTGTATCTGTTAACTGAGGTACTGCTGAGTTAGTGTCTGCTTACCTTCATGTAAAAGCCAAGTGGTTTGTGTTCTTGACCCTATAGATTCACTACTGGGATAGAAAAGTAGACAGACTGATCTGGCTGGTGCATAAACAACTTTTTTTTGGTTTATTTTCCCAGTGTTCTGGCAGTCGTTGCCAGGCACAGTGAAGTAGCAGGAGAAACAAGACTGTCTTTCATGTCCCACAACGAATTTGCTGGTGTGACAAGTAGTAAAAGCTTCTTTTGATTAAAAACCAGAAGCAGCTGATTGTAGAAAATATTCTTGGAGACTGGCTGTTACAAAGAGATCTTGTCTCAGGGCTGTTATACCCTGAGTCCGCAGGAAACCAATGTTTCTGGATTTATTTGGAAAAAGCAATGAAAATCGGGAAACAAAATAATGATAGAATGTATGATACTGAATAGAAAAATGAAGATCATTCCCCAAAAGACCTATTTTTTCAGTCTCAGACCTCTTAAAGGCTCTCTTGTAATTTTTTTAAAAAAGGTAATGCTGAATTCTGTCTTGTTCTCAGCCATTTTTAAATTCTCACTTGAAACCCGAATGCTCTGTGCCCTCATCAGGAGTGTAATAAAGGGTGGGAAAATGAAGGAGTGTTGGATGAAAGACTGGAAGGGTGACTGAAGAGGCACCAATCCAACTTTACTAATGTAGTTGTGTTATGGTAATGCTATGGAAGCCTACAGTGAAATTGGAGAGACTTGTGCAAAGAGAGACAGTTCCTGCAGGAAAGAAGTTACAGTTAAATAGACGTGAGCAAGTAGAAGAAATAAGTGCTGTTTTGGTGAAATTGGAGTAAAGAAAGTATATCAACAGAGGGCTGGGGAGAGCGCCCTTGTGCTCGTGGTCCGTGGTGCTCTGGTGTCGCCGGGGCCCAGCAGCCCCCTTGGGCTCGTGGTCTGCGGTGCTTTGGTGTCGCCGGGGCCCAGCAGCCCCCTTGGGCTCGTGGTCTGCGGTGCTTTGGTGTCGCCGGGGCCCAGCAGCCCCCTTGGGCTCGTGGTCTGCGGTGCTTTGGTGTCGCCGGGGCCCAGCAGCCCCCTTGGGCTCGTGGTCTGCGGTGCTTTGGTGTCGCCGGGGCCCAGCAGCCCCCTTGGGCTCGTGGTCTGCGGTGCTTTGGTGTCGCCGGGGCCCAGCAGCCCCCTTGGGCTCGTGGTCTGCGGTGCTTTGGTGTCGCCGGGGCCCAGCAGCCCCCTTGGGCTCGTGGTCTGCGGTGCTTTGGTGTCGCCGGGGCCCAGCAGCCCCCTTGGGCTCGTGGTCTGCGGTGCTTTGGTGTCGCCGGGGCCCAGCAGCCCCCTTGGGCTCGTGGTCTGCGGTGCTTTGGTGTCGCCGGGGCCCAGCAGCCCCCTTGGGCTCGTGGTCTGCGGTGCTTTGGTGTCGCCGGGGCCCAGCAGCCCCCTTGGGCTCGTGGTCTGCGGTGCTTTGGTGTCGCCGGGGCCCAGCAGCCCCCTTGGGCTCGTGGTCTGCGGTGCTTTGGTGTCGCCGGGGCCCAGCAGCCCCCTTGGGCTCGTGGTCTGCGGTGCTTTGGTGTCGCCGGGGCCCAGCAGCCCCCTTGGGCTCGTGGTCTGCGGTGCTTTGGTGTCGCCGGGGCCCAGCAGCCCCCTTGGGCTCGTGGTCTGCGGTGCTTTGGTGTCGCCGGGGCCCAGCAGCCCCCTTGGGCTCGTGGTCTGCGGTGCTTTGGTGTCGCCGGGGCCCAGCAGCCCCCTTGGGCTCGTGGTCTGCGGTGCTTTGGTGTCGCCGGGGCCCAGCAGCCCCCTTGGGCTCGTGGTCTGCGGTGCTTTGGTGTCGCCGGGGCCCAGCAGCCCCCTTGGGCTCGTGGTCTGCGGTGCTTTGGTGTCGCCGGGGCCCAGCAGCCCCCTTGGGCTCGTGGTCTGCGGTGCTTTGGTGTCGCCGGGGCCCAGCAGCCCCCTTGGGCTCGTGGTCTGCGGTGCTTTGGTGTCGCCGGGGCCCAGCAGCCCCCTTGGGCTCGTGGTCTGCGGTGCTTTGGTGTCGCCGGGGCCCAGCAGCCCCCTTGGGCTCGTGGTCTGCGGTGCTTTGGTGTCGCCGGGGCCCAGCAGCCCCCTTGGGCTCGTGGTCTGCGGTGCTTTGGTGTCGCCGGGGCCCAGCAGCCCCCTTGGGCTCGTGGTCTGCGGTGCTTTGGTGTCGCCGGGGCCCAGCAGCCCCCTTGGGCTCGTGGTCCGTGGTGCTTCGGTGTCGCCGGGGCCCAGCAGCATGGGGGGAGGCTTGGCAGGCCCTGGCTGGCGGTGCAGGTGGGCCGAGGGAGAGCAGAGCCCTCTCTCTCGCTGGCAGCCGGGGAGCGGGGCTAACGGATGGGAGGGTGGACGTCAGCTGGGGAGCGCGGGACGCTCCACGCGGAGCGGGATGCTCGCCTGCCTCCGAGAGCTGTGCTCGAGCCATGAGGCCGGGGTGCAGATCCATGTGCCCAAGCGCGGGCCGGAGGCTCGGCCGGCACTCGGTTGGAGTGTGAAGCCCTGGGGTGCTCTGCGGGGAGCCGGGGGATTTTCTGCTCTTTGCCTGGCCTCGCGTGTGCGTACCACAGGACTTTCAGGGAGGATCAACTCCCACGGTTCAAACAGCTGTAGGGCTATTTATCCTAAAAATACAGGGGACTTTTCCTGCTTGCGTACGATCAGTCACATACCAGTTGCCGCTGTGAGCCTAATAATTTTTTCACAATAGCTCAGCATTTGTTTCTGCATAAAACATGAAGTTAAACAAGAAGTAGGTAGCTCCTTTTCTTTTCTGCTTTGAGCAGCCTTTGTTGCTTTCTTTAGGTACACAGAAAAAATACAGCAAGTTGGAGGACTTCAATTACCTACGGTTACGGAATTTAATGTGGCTCAGTCTTTCTTGGAAAAGCATTGTTAATTATTAATATTGCTAATTTTCCTACTAATTAATGTTTAAGATCTTCCAAATATGGTGTCAGGACCTTTCCAAGTGATACAGTACTAAGATTAGCGATGGTCTACTTTGAATATTCTTGTAAACCATTTCCCTGATCTTTTAATACAAAGCATTGTTTCTTCTTTTTTGTTCTCCAAAATGGCTTCGACTCTCTAAGACACATTGCACGTCAGGAGTTGGGATATTGTTACAGCATGATAAAGTGCATTGGGTTTCACATTAGCAACTGGTGCATCTCTACAATTACTCTTGCTGCTCATTATTATCTGTATTTCCATAGCAACTAGAAGGTCTGGTCACAGACCCACCGCTGCTGTGCATGGCGCTGGAGAAGCGCAGGAGCCGACGGCAGGATCCCCTGTGCCATTTCAGCCCATACTCTTTGCTGGTCGGGTATCGGTGCTGCTCAGTGCTGTGAGCATGGCTTCGTCTCTGCATTCAGCAGAGCTCCACTGGAGCTCTTCCCATCTTGTAAAAAGCTACTGAAACATTTTTTCTCATTTTTCTTAACCGGATAGCATCACTCCTTAACTTCCCATACGGTTCCTACTCTGAATCCAGCCCCTGAGCCATCCAAAGACCCCATCTCCATGCGCAGTTGTACCAGCAGCTAATGAGAGGAGCCAGGCAGCCTGGGGCAGCCGGGCAGGAATATCTCCTGCTCTTCAGTGTACATCTTGACAAAGAAGTTGTCAGCCTGTTAGTGGTAATAGGACCTGACAAGCCTTAAAAAAAACATGACTGGAGAATCTGTTCTCCTGCAGTCTCGGGGCACTGCTTTCCACAGGTTGACTGTTGCTATATAAATAAGTAGTCTGTTGTTTCTAAATTTACTTTGTTAATGTCACAGAGCATAAAGAAAAGTGGCAAGAATAAATTGACATTTACGGCAGGGAGTGATCCAGGGAACAGGCCAGTTGTGGCCGTACCCATCTGGCTGGGCACTCTTTGGATGTTTGTTCCTCTTTCTGTTTAATTACCCAAGCCTGGAAAGTCATCTGCATATATGGCTTTTTGCACTTCGGATGTTACTCCTCTGTGCGCTGTGCAGTGGACTCTGATGCTAAGTGAAATCCAGACATTGTCAAAATTTTTAAAGAAACAAAAAGGGGAGTGAAGCGGCACAGTGAGTTTGCAGTTGGTTGCGGGACGGTCGTGGGGCTGTTGGCTTTCCCTGGGCAGAAGGGAGCGGAGCCACGCGCCTGCGGCAGTGCCGGCACATGCTGAGGGGAGGGTGCGGTGGACGGGAGCCGGGGTAGGAGCTGAAAGCACCTTCCAGGCTTCGGGGAGGCCACCCCAGGGTTTTCTTTAGTGTCCAGGCTGTTGTCAGTCTCATGTAAGCAGGTGCAAGCCTCGGCAAAAATCTGGATACAGGCGTCGTGCCACCCGGAGTCATTTGTCTGACCAGCACTGTCCGAATGCTCTTGCCTCTTCTCTGCCGCCAGCAATAACCTTCTCACTGGAGAGGGAAAAGGTCGGGTCTGTAACTGCAGTCAAGGATAATTATTAAACATAAGGAATTACTTATGTTGCCATACATAGAGGCACATTTTTAAAAAAAGTAATTCTTCTCACTAGGATATAGATGTAATGGATCTGGACAACGTCTCCTTCTGGCCCTCAGATATCCCTCAGCTTGTCTGCCTCTGACGTTCCTCCTACGGACCTGCTGTCGGGAGTGCAGTTGGGGTTGTTCTGATAGATCTAGAATCAGACTTCCCATGTAACCCAAGTGGCAGCTCCATTCCCCAAGTTTGTTTTTTAAGGCTTTTTGGGAAGCCCTAGTGCTTGCAAGTTCTTTGTGTACTAGCATGTTGCAAATTTTGCATAAGGTTTATTGCAAAGGTAGGTCTTTGTTACAACAGCATTTGGTAGGCTTTCAGCTCAAGTAGAGCCTTTACAGTATTGTCAGATATATGTCCCACATACATAAATTTCTTCCTACAAGTGCTTTGATACGTCGGGATGTGGGGACGCACCTACCCACTGATGAAGTCAGAATTATTTTTGTTGGCTCTGACCACACAGAAATCCTCGCGCAGATGGTACCAGCACCATCCTGCCGTGATGCTCTGCAGAATGAGCCCCTTAGGCCCTGTCGGTTTGGCCTTGGCCGTGAGCGCCCCTTTGGGTCTCCTCCTCCATAGGTGCCTGAGGGTCTGGGCGTTACAACTGGCCAGTTTGACTGATGAGATGGGGTCCAAGAAGAAGGGACCCATTAGACCACGCAGGAAGCGCCCACTGAATTGGGCTCGGTCCTCCCAGGCTGGGCTTTGCCCCTGTGTTGGACTCGCACTCCCCGCACTCGGCACCGGGACCATGAAGGGGTCTCATCGTGGGCATACAGCAGGAGTGTGCCGCCGGTGTGCTGGGAAGTGATGGGTGGAATGCAAAGATGATTCCTAATTCTTCTGTTGTCTGGAGCTTCTGTTTCTTTTAGACTTATCAGTTAGTATTATTTTAAATTCATTCCTCTCTGTGAGTCCCTCTGACACCGAGGCTCTTTCCCCAATGCAGTGCGGTGGCTGTCCACCAGACATCAAACCTGCAGTCTGTTTGTGTCCGGCCACTGGGGTTTGAGTTGCTTTAGGTGGCCTTACGGGGATCGGCGTGCCCTGAGTAGGGCAACACATGCAAATTCTCCTTTTTCTTTTTTTTTTTCCTGTCTTTCTGGGTGTGTCTGGTGGCTGCAGTGATGCAGTGCATGCAGCGTCTCACCAGCGGGTCAGCGTTGTGGAGGTGGGTTTGGCGCCAGGGACGTGCAGATCCGCCGGCCTGGCCAGGATCAGCCTGTAATTAAAACGCACTGCATTTGGAGGGTAGCGAGAAGCCATTAAGAGGCACTCTTCTGAGGCTGCTTGGGTGATGCTAATTACTGGCAGTTAATTAAAAAGCAAGTAAGAGGAAAGCTCTTTCAGGGACTCGAGCGAGGGCGTGGGGCAGCTCGCTCTGTTCTCCCTGCGTTTTCTGGTTGTAACCGCATGCGGCTCCATGCTGGGGCTCTTCCATCTCAGCCGTAACTCGTGTCTTGCAAGAGGCGCTTCCTTTGGCCCTCAGGCAGCCCGCTCCCCTGCCCGCGCCGCCGGTGCCGCCTGCCTGCGTCCTGACGTCTGGCCATTGCTCGTCGCCCAACCTCGCTGCTCCCCGCCGCGATTCTTCCATCCATTTCCATCCACCGCCCAACACGTTCATTTTTCTGTTTCCACTGTGAATCTCTATCAGCAAATGAGCAAAATAAATGTTGCTTGTTTGTTTTGACAATTACAGTACAGATTTAATTACGATCCTTCTTCCTCGTATACTGCTGAATGTTATGTGGTATGTTTGGCATAAACAAAGATGTTCTGCTAGTGTGAGATATGGTTATTAAAGATACACTGTCATGCTGAAGCCTAGTCACTGAAACTGAAGTCAGCTGGAGCTGAACTTCCAGTGTGTATATTTTCGTGTTCATTTTTTGCAGCCTGTGTGCAAGGAAGAAGCAGATGCTGTGCAGAGACATCACTGAGAGTGGCTGGGTGAACCTTTGGGAAGCGAGATAAGGAAACTGAAAAATAAGAAAAGAAAGCGAGAAAACCACTTCTATGTCTTAATTTATTTTGAGTTAGTCTCAGACTGAGTTTGCTGTTCAAAACATCACTGGGTATCTTCAGTTGTCACTTACCATGAAAAGAGCCCGATTTTCCTGCTAATCACTTACTGCCTTTGAAGGATCTGTTTTAAAGTCTGAGCCTATTGTGTCGATACGAAAGCAGCTGTAACATTGTCTTGCCATGGTAAATTGGCAATGACTTTGCATTTCATAATTAGTTAACAAGGAATTGCTTACAATGTACCCGTCTTTCAAGATATCATTGAAATGTGCAGTACACGTTTGACACACTATTAATTAAGAATGGGTTTTTCAGAAGCTCGGGCAACAGTTTCCATTTCCCCTTGCTCATTTGGGCCATTGACAGAGATGAGGATGAATTAAGCCAAGGGTTTGAATTTCCTTCTGAAAAATACTTTGGGACTCCAGGGTGATTAAGGGGGGCTTAATAGCCCACTGACCACGTTTCGGAAACCCCCAGGGTGGCACCAAGGTGAGCAGCCCTTATCCCCTGGGGCTTCTGGCTGGGGCTCTGTGAACTCCCTCCGTTCCCGTGAAGGTCGCTCTCTCAATTACATCTTGTCAGAAAACCTCTCAAGGAGGTAATTCGAGGGAGAAATTATTTCTAAAGATTCTTGTCAAATTACGGAAAGAGTCTTTAATTAAATGAGCGTCCATTACTTAATGGCAATTGTGGAGAGAAAATCCTTACTTCTGAAGACGCAAATCTCCAGTTGCTTAACAAAATACTTGCTTTTTAAAATAATAAGATAAAAATAGCTTATTCTGCTCCAGAACTGAAGCCTAAAAGAAATTAATGTCTATCCTTGGAGGGATTTAATTTGGAAAGTGAAAAACATTCGCATTGGCTTTCTGCATGCATTTGCTGTGGAAGAAGTCAGAGCCGCAGAGCGAGCCGTAGCGGCTTGTTCCCAGCTTGGTACAAAGCTCATTAATCAATCTCTGCTTTCTGGGGGTACCTGTGCACCAGACCTTTCCGTGGGTTTGCTGTTCTTCCCCTGCCATTCAGAAAATTTCCCAACGTTTTCCAATCAGCCTTGAAACAAGCTGTGGCACCAAAGGGGTGAGATGGGGGTGATGGTGGGAGGATGCCGAGCCGAAGCAATGCCGTGGTGCTGGCTATTCGTCCTCCCGCAGTGTTGGGGCTGCCCCTCGCATGGGGGGCTGGCGTGAGGAGCCCCCCTGAGCTCGGGGAGCCGTGCGGGTTTGTGTCCCTGCCAGCTGCTCCATGGCTCACCCCGACCTTACCCACACCTCATTGCAGAGTTTGGTTGGGCAACAAGCGAGAAAAAATGGCCCAGCCTTGCTGGTTTTGAACCAAATGAGTGTTTTTAAGATTTGCCTTACATCTTTCGGGTATTTTTATCATCTGCCTCATTCTAACGGTCTTGTCTGAGTCATCTCATCCCTAGTTTAGATTTATACTCCTTTTTGCGCCTACTCCCAACAGGACCTGAATCCACCAAGTACAGCCTGCTGCTGGCCTTGCTGAAGTCATGCAAGACTGTTATTATTAAATTATGTGGGATTGGGGAGTTATGAATATTGATATATTTTATTTAGCAGCCTTCTGAATTTAATGAGTGTCTATAATACAGTAATTCATAATTTATCATAAATAAAGACAACAGATTAGGTTGCAATTTAATTATTGCTTATTTTTGTAGCTGTTTTGGGGTTTGTGTAGCAAAATACATACAGGAAAAGCAACCTTTCCTAAATTTACAGCCCTTTGAGCAGTGAATTAGGTGAACAGTCTTACTCCTTCCAGTGGCGCTGCTCCAGGAGACAATGTCGTTGCTCCAGGAGGGTTTGCAGGACCATGTTTTGTTTTCCACGTGCATGAATGGTGTGAGGCCCTTGCAAAGCTGTTATCAGAGTCACCCCGTTGTTGTTGAAGTTGTGCTGTCATCTTTGCCTCTCCTTCCACAGCCACTTGGTTTCTGCTTATTTAATGAACAAACCCCCCCTCCAAGTGGGGACAATGGACAGCTGCACTGCTCGTTTTATTCCAAATGGTGAATTGTATATTTATGATAGAGAGATCCAAATATGGTCCATCTGTTATGTGTTATTAAGCTGTTCACTTCATAGAGAAGAGAACATTTCCGTATCTCTCTTGTGATGTTCACATGAAGAGCTGAGTTTTTTAAAGCTATTTAATGTTTTTCTTTATGGAGTGGATGCTAACACATGAGAAATTCCACAAAATCATGCACTTTGTGTTCCCGAAACACCAGGGCTGCCAACACATATCAGTGGTGGTGAAGCTTGGCCTGCTCTCACACGTAGCTGCATGTGCCGTCCTTTCTGTGCCTCGTTGCGGCTCATGGTGACCTCTCCCACGTGCTCATGGATCAGCCAGCTCCGGTGGGAGGCACCAGTTTTACACCTCTCTTTTCCAGTTACCAGTGTTGTCGTGCGAAGTTGCCAGGTGCGTTGAAACGGGGCAAAATCAGGCAGACCTGTCTTGTGAGCGCGGCTGGGCTCAGGGCGGGCGCTGGGGGAGGCGGCTGCTCCACGGCTGCCCGGGAAGGCGATGGCTGATCTCAGGGGATGCCAGGGAAACCCGGGCTTGTTTCTCCCCGGCATCTCCTCGGCTGACCGTGCTGCACTCTGAACCGCCTTGCAGCTGCTGTCAGCTGGGCTGAAGTTCGGGTGCTGAACGGAGGTTTCTGGCTTGCGACATGATTAGAGATGGATGGTGCAAAAAGCTTTAAGAAGTGGAGGAGGAGTTTGTTGCCAGAGGACTTTAATTTTGCATTGAGCGTTAAGGGGAATGGAGTCAGATATAATCAAGAGAAAGCTAGAAATAGTCCAGAGATAATGTCTCGTCTTTCCCTTTGAAAGTATCAAGAGTTTTATGATTGATTTCAGGGAAAGCAGCACGTGAAACTAAAATGAAAGTGAGTTGTGGAAGATGGAGTAGGTCAAAGATGGGATCATTTAAAGGATCAGTGAGCTGAGAGTTGCTAAGAATAGAGCAGTCAGAGACAAAGTGAAGTGTCAGGTAGTTTTATGGGATGCTCATGCAGATGTAGTGTCTCTGGTGATGACAGCAGTGGTGGAGCAATGAGTGATTTGGAAGAAATTGGTTAGAGAGCAAGAAAAGACATCGTGCCCGGAACTGGAGGGGGCTTGATCAATAGTGAAGCCTTGACATTGTGGCTGCTTGGGGAGGGACTGGAGGGGACCACTGCCAGTGACCAGGACCTGCGGCCCGTGAAGAACGGGTGAGGGACTCAGCCTTTGATCTGGGACAGAAGGACAGTACCAGAGGGAGGGATGGGACGCCTTTTTCTCCATCTCCATCGGCAGCAGAACAAGTGATAGCTGATTTAATAAACAAGAAGGAAATAGTGGTTGGATGTTGTGCAAGACTTCCCAGCGGCATGGACAGCCGGCTCCACAGGCAGGCTTCCCAGGTCCTCGCAGTTTCGGCGGGCGCAGGGAGCAGTGCTGCCCAGGGTGCTTCGGCACGGTGCCAGTCTGGGAGCCTGGGACAGCAGCTGGCTTCAAGACGATGTTCTGTTGTCCTAGGAAATGTCCTAGGTGGAAACCACGTCTGTGCAGCTGGAAACATGCTCAGAGCATGGCTTCTCCTTCTGTAGAGCTTGCCAGGATCACCAGCTAAGAAAGTGGATTTCTCGGTAAGATTAATTCATCTCACAGTTCTCCAGTAAAGTCTCGTTTTTCATCTGGGGGACTAGGGTGATCTCTCTGGAGAGCGCGGCGCTGACCAGCTGGAGTAGCGAGCGGCAGAGCGCTGTGCCAGGCCTGCCGAGCCGAGGAAGACGTGGTGTAACGGCCGCTCCCCAGTTGAGTCTGGACTTGCTCCGTAGCCTTGGCTCCTCTCATCTCTGTTTCACTTTATCTTGACTTGGGATGTTTTTTTACCCTGCCTAAGCAGAAACCCAGCTATTTCTGTGCAAGGGTCATCCCTTACTGTACTTGCAAAACTCTTAGCTTAGTAGAAACCTTGTCTGATTTTGAAACTGTAATAATCATTATTTTGATAGGCTGGTAATAGAGAGTCAGTGACTCACTGACCCAGATTTATGGCATTTTTTGTGCTTGCATTGATTGGTAGTCTGTTAATATTTTTCCATTTATTTAGTGGTCAATGTATACCACATTCTTTCCATACAAACATTATTTTTCTTTACTGTTTTTGAGGTGATGCTGGCGAAAGCAATTGGATTAAGTTGATGGTGGACAAGATGTTGCTTCATATCTCCAGGTCTTCCATAGTGTTGGACTACAGACTCACTGTATCAGCGTGTTTCCCTTCAGGCTTGGGAGGCCACAAAACCAGCAGACCCTAACGACTCCTGATTTGCAGTTAATAGTGTTGCTCGACATGGTCCCTGCTACCAGCCCTGCAGAACCATGAAGATCACAGGGTCTCCTCGTGGTGGACGTGCCTAGCTAGAAAAACAAACCACTCTACAAGTATATCTGCCAACTTAATGCTTTTCTCTGAACTAATTATTACTGTGGTTTAGAAACTAATTTTCACTAAAATTTGTTTCTTAAGAATTCGTTATCACCTTAGTTAAAAAAAAGAAAAATAATTTCAGCACACTTCAGAAATGCATGGGCACAAATATTAATTTAGCAAAGCCTTTGATTTCCTCCAGGCGTGATGCAGGCTGCCTGGCAGTCAGGGTTTCTGTGACCAACTTCCACAATTTCCATTTTCATAACGCACGCATTACATTAAATTTTGATTCACATCCCTGACATCTAGAAAATGGCTCCTTAACAAAAGCAGCATAATAGTTGTGCTATGAAATATAGGCATGGTCTGGCCACATTTTGGATAACTCTACCCTATTCTTTAGAAAATTGGTTTTATTACTGGTAATTGGGCTGAAAGGAAGACTATTTAATCCTGGCCAACCCAACTTTCTGGGACATTAAGTTCTAATAGGCAGATATAAACTGGTCTTAATAGATGAGTCTGACATCATCTGGCTGCTTATTAACTATTAAACCTTGTTTCAGTAATTCTCTTGGCAGCTATGTGTGTGTTGCCATAGTTTCTTTGTTAATAGACCAAGGCATTAATGCATTTTGAGTACTTCTTGCCCAAAAGACATGAAAAAACACCTTATGTTTAAAGATACAAACTCAAACCCGTTACAAGAAGTAGGCAGAGCTAGCTTGCCATCTGTGGATGACATCACATCCCCACGGCTCTGCGTTTGTTAGCATGCAGGACAGGTTTGCACAGCTAGAAAAGTGTCGAAAATGCCCCTGACGTAGTCTTTGCTTTGCAAACCTCGCTGGACAGTAACCTTGAAAAACGTCTGTTGCCTATTCAGACAAACATTAACTGGACCACCGAGGCGGAGGAGATTCCCTGGCAGCTGGGGGACCCCTGTTTGCCTGGGGACCCTCGAGGACCCTGGAGGACAGGCTCCCCAGGGGCAGGACGGGGCTCTGCGGGCGTCCCGGGGGCTCGGGCAGGAGAGGGCCAGGGAGCACGGGGGCTTGTCCCTGGCTTGGGTACCATTCCCCATTTTTCACTTGTGCTGCTCCACAGGGAGGAGAGCCCAAATTAGCCGTACCCTTTCCAAGCCCTTCTCCTTCGTTAGCCTCCGGCAGCTCCTCCGGAGCGCGTTGCTGGAGGGGACCGCACGTGTCGGCGAGGCATCAGCGAGCAGCATGGAGCCGACCTGCAACAGCCACACAGAGTCTTGTCGTGAGCTTTTTGAGGACTGTCAGTAAGCATAAGTAGCGTATATTTCTTCTCTTCTCCTCATCCTTGGGATAGATCAAACTGGAGGGATAAATAGATTGAAATGAATTCACATCTTCTCAGATGGCAGTCTTCAGATTCAGCCTGAACTTACTTAGGGAGAAATCTGTGGGAGATCTGTACAGTAGTAAAAGGCTTTTGTAAGTAATTATAGGCTTAAGGGAAGTTGTAGCATTGGATAGCGACAAGTGGTATTTATTCCATATTTTGTTCAATATTGTAAATTACATACTTATTAAAAACAATAAAATGGGCAGATAGAGCTGCTTCTAAACCTGAGTCCCCAGGAGCTTGAAGGGCACTTGGGTCTTTGGAGGCACAGGTGGGTACAGTGTCTGCTGATAATGCTTCCCTAAAAGAAAGTTGAAAGTGAGCAGGTCTGCACTGGATCTGTGGATGGGTCACGCCGAGCAGAGTCGGCCGGTGGGTGTTAGCTGGGTGCTGCCCCCCGCCCGTGGCACCGGCTGGACCGGCGCCTCCTCCCGCACCGGGGATGTGGGAGCAGCTGCGTCTCGGCTCCCCCACTCTTACCGGAGCTCAGTGAAGTCAGCCAGCAATTAAGACAGCAGTTTTAAAAAGAAAAAAAAAATGCCTACATACATGCAAAGTTAGCCTTCGTTTACTTAAAGTGGCTGGGAACTGCCTTTTGGGGGAGAGTTTCCTGTCTGGAGATGATTCAGTGTCGGCACTTAGTTCTGTTACCCTTAGAGATGCTTTATATAAATTCCAAGCAGGTAGTTAAGACAGCTGCATCTTTAAAAAAAAAAAAAAAAAGGCTTAAATGTTGCTTTGCTGGGATGCTGGATGACATTTGTACTTCCCTGGTCTGGATGAGACAGGCTCTTCTGCTGGGCAGATGTGCATTCAAGAGCAAACGTGCAATTTCAGTATTACCAAATAGGCTGCGCATTTATGGGCAGTGTTTTGTCTTATCATAAAAGGGGAGAAAACATTCACGGCAATAACTTTCTCTTATGTTTGGAGGAATGCTGAGACCAAAATCTGATTTAATATAATGCTTCTGTTTCCTTTAGAATTTCTTCTCACTTTTTTTGAAATTTTTAATTATGCAGATGGGTGGTGAATGGTAAGACATAGTGAGTGATGAAGAGAAGGGGAAGAGCACGATTCATTCAGACTTCTGTGGTTTGTTGTGATTACCAGTGCAAGTCGCGTGACAGGTTTCATTCTGTGCTTGGGGAAGTGCGGTACTAGCTCAAGTGCTAACATCTTAAAATATCTCATGGAAAAGCAGCACACTAAGAGGAGGTAAAAGGCAAGTAAAAATATGGAATTTTTGGAAATGCAGAAGTTTCCCTCCCACCCCGGCCTTCTTTTTCCCCATGGCCCCACGGGTGTCTTTTGTGCTGAAATGAGGCTGTGGTAGGACAATGATTTTAAAGCTGGAAGGGACAAATTGGGTTGTGTTCTCACAGCTTTTCCAGTAAGGGTATATGTATGTGGCCTCTCTGAGACAGTGGCACTCCATTCATACCATGAGCGGGAGACTTGGCTGCTCCTCTGGCAAACAAATTCTTTCCTCCCAGTGATCAATTATGGTGTGTATATATATATTCTCCATTATATGGAGATATATATATATCCATTATAATGGCTTTGTGAATATTTCTAGATACTATTAAGCTAATTTAGGAATCATTTAGTCTTTCTCTCTCTTTCTTCCTTGCAAGGAAGCAGATATTGAGCAATGTTTTTCCCCAGGCTGTAGGAAAGTAGTATTTGCCTTTAGGGAACGAGGAGGGAACACTTCCTGTTCATTAAATCTAACTGGAAAGTGCTCGAGATGTCAGGTATGAAAACGGAGGCTGAGAGAAGGGAAAGGTTTTGATTTTATTCAATTGACTGTGTCGTTTATCAGAATTTTTTGGAATTTGATAATTAAGGAAAAATCTAAATAATCTATTCTCAATGCTGTTCATAGTGTAGTGGTTGCATGGGATGCACAAAAGAAGATGTAGTCCAGCCATAGGGAAACAAGAAGGAGTACAAAGGGATGGAGGAGGGATTTGTGGCAGTGTTACAAGCAGGTGAGAGGACTAGACACGGTGTCACCTTCCCTTGGTGGAGAAGATTTTAATGGCAGAAATAGCCTCCAGTGTCGCCTCCCGGCTTGTTCAGATTGTCTTTTTAGGGATGAAACCTACCCACTTTTTCTTGGGGGGAATTTGCACTAGTTTGAGCGAAGGCAGGACCTCACTGGCACTTTGAGTGTATTATTTCAAACTTAGCTTTGTGACACTTCGTAGGGGATTATTCCTTCATATGTTTACTTGGGTGCTTTTGGCATCAGTTATATGCTGGGTTTGGGGTTTTGTTTTTTTTTTTTCATGTTTTTGGGTGTGAGTCTTGGCGTGGCTGCGCCGTGCGCTCTCCCGGCAGGCAAACAGGGTTCCTGCCTCCTGTGACAAGGGCTGAAGAGGCTGCTGGCGTGGCTGTGAAAATCCGTGAATTTACGCTGGTGTTGTGTTTAATCAGTCCGATTTGCTTATAATGAGAGTTGGAGAGCTTGCTCCAGGACAGGGACTTCAGCCACTGAAGCACAGCCCTGAGCAATACGCAGTTCCAAGGCTTACCTTTCCCATGCTTGCTTGGTTTTCGTGAATATTTTTAAATTAAAATGTGCAGGTTGTTAAGTGTGTAGCTGCTACGTAGGAACGTCGTAATTTAAGGAGTTGCAATAAATCCAGTGCATTGGCAGATAGATTATCTGGAGGACAGATTGTGGTGACATATAACCGGGAAGCCCGTCGGCTCCAGATGACACGATTTTCTCTTCCCATCGTTACACCGTGGTGTTTTTCCTCATACACCTTCATTTCAGCTCGCAGTTTCCCCTCTCCGCGTGGGCTCCCAGGGCGCTGCGGGAGGGCTGGGCTGAGGCGGGGAGCGAGGGTCCCGGTGGGCGACAGCCTCCCCACTGCGCTTTGCCGGTGCCAAGCCCTGCGGTGTCGGGGTGGCTTTTCTCCCTGCTGGACGCGTGGCCAGCGGCAGCGCTCCCGCCCGGCCGTGGCGATCCTGGGCATCTCCTCCTTCACGCGCAGCCCCGGGGCTGTGGAGGCCAGCTTGCGCAGCTTCAGGGTTTGCACTGTTCTGCTGCGCTCCGGGATGCCGACAGCCGCAATCTCTGCGTTACGTGTCCCTTCGTGCGGCACCCGGGTAGGTGACCGTCCCGTCTGCCGCCCCAGCCCCGTCCCGCTGCACGGAGGTCTTGTCATGGGTGTCACCGCTTGGGGAAGGGGCTTGTTTCCAGCTCCTGAGCAGAGAGGCGTGCTCCCCTGTTGCTGGCGGTGATCTCTCCTTAGCAGGGGTCTTATCCGTGCCTGGCGCACGGGGCAGCATTTTTCAGGTTACTGAGGATTTCAATTTCCCCCTGCTGTGGGCGGTAATGAGATCCACTAGTTTGAGTCACGTTCTGAATGTGGAACGGAGACGGTTGGCTGAAAATCTCTTAGTTAAGAGGAGAAAATGTGAGAAGAGGGCAGGGAGGGGATGGGAACATCTCGACGTGGGTGCGTTTCTGTCAAGGAGCTGTTGAAGTAAGCTGCAGGCAGCGAGGACAGCAGTGGGACGTCTTGTCTGAACCGTCCTGCGAAGGACAGCGCTTCCCAAGGGCTGAAAATGATCTGACGAGACCCCGTCTGTGCTTCTGTTGCTCTCTTCCATTTAAGGATGCTCCTGGGATCAGGGCTGCGGGTACCTGGAGATCGGGACTCGGTCGTCCCCGTACAGGCTGTGCAGGGGACAGACACGTCCCCGTTCCCATTCCCAGCCTCACAGGAAGGCAGAGCCGTTGCAGAGGCACAGGGGCACTTTGTGACACTTTGTGTTAATGACTTCTTCCCCCTCTAAGCAATTGTGCTGCCATATTAAAGAGTGAAAGCAGAGAAACATCATGAAATGCTAGCCACATGGTAGAAAATTAATTACGCTTTGAAGAGTCTTTCTACTGTTCTCCAATTACTAAGAGTTCATATGAAAAGTGCGAGTGAGATGACCTCTCCTGAAAGCTTGCAGTCAGAAACCCAGTAGACACCATCTGAAAGAAGCGTGTTGCAGAGTGTGATCTGTGTTGGCGCCGTCTTCCTTACTGCGTCCTTGAAGACCGGTGTGAAGTGGCCCAGGAACCCTCTGCAGTTCCTGATCTCTTCTGCGTAAGGCCATCGCTAGACACAAGAGTTACAAAGCTGTTGCCTTTCTGCACTCTTACACAAAGCTGCAGTATATATACCTCATGTTCTTTATTAAAAGGTCACTTTGGTCTGCAGTAAAAGTACTTCCTTTGCCCCCCCGCTCCCCCCGCCGGAAAAAAATTGAAAAACTCTATTTACTGTGATCTGTTGGATCAATTTTAATCAAGAATATATGGATGTCCACTGGTAGACAGGTACATTTCCTCAGGCGTCAGAAATGGTCCAGCACGATTGCACGGTATTTATTTGGCTGAAAAGCTGTGCTGAATACCGGGATTTTATGATTCCACTATGTGAGGTGTAAGTCAGATATAGTGGGTATCCTTACATTTATTGGAGTCACAGTTTCAGAATAGCCAGTGATACTTTCCTGTTAACATTCATATCTGTATTAAGTAATACTATGTATTCACATATACATTCTGAGCATTAAGAGCATCCTTGTTTTCCAGTTGATTGGTATTCGCAGGACATTTCATTATACCAGACGTTTTCTGAGATGCTCGAATACCCCCGGCTTGGTTTTGCCTGTAACAAATAGTGGTGATGGCTCTCCTGCTCTCGCTAGCAGGCACAGCACGGGGGAGCAGACATGCCATGGCCTTTGCGTCTGCCCGAGTCTGGTCCAGAGAGAGACTCGAGGCCGCTCGGCACTGCTGTAGCTCTGCGTTGCTCTGGTAGGTCTTAAAGTGTGCGGGGAGGCTCGTGGGTCCGTGTGCTGCAATGAGGTGGAGTAGTACCTGCCATATGGAGCAGGTCTCCATTGTGAAGTACCCACACTCCAGGAAAAAGATGTTCTTCCACTGTCCAAGGTCTGCTTTTGTCTCCTGCAACTGATCGAGCTTTGCTCGCAGCAGCTCTGGGCACGTTCAGTACCAGACCAGCCATCGCTAGCAGGGCAAATACCTCTGTGGTAAGGGGCTAATTTAATAACGCATGGTTTGACTAGTTCTCTTTGCAGTAATGTTGGAAATGAGTGTCACCTCCTGTGATAGAGCGCCGTTTGTGTAAGAACAGTGTAGTTACTTACCTCCAACTTCAAAATGGTCTTTTCCAACTTTCTCTTGCTGGTATAGAAAAGTGGAAAGGATTTTACATTAATTATTACATCTTGACTAGTGTGTTTCCAGCAGGAGCTGAGTACCAGTTTGATACAGTATTTGAGTGGGAGGAAAGAAATGTGAATTTGTAAGCGAAATAAAACAGGAGAGGGGGAATAAAGTACAGGTAGGAGAATGGGGAAGATGAGAGGACAGTTTAACGTCGGGATCTGGCTAAACCTGTATTTTCCTTTTGTGGTTGTGTCATCTGATGACTTCACACGATGCGAATTCTCTGTTTTGAGAAATGACAGAAACACAGAATGCAGGTTTTCCAGAAAGAGAAGGCTGGTGTCTCCATAACAGGCACGAATTTTTGCAGTCTGAAGTCATGTTCTGAGCAATACCTAATGAGACTGACCTAGAGGATTTGCGGTCAGTCCTTTAACAATCATGTAGAAATAATTACAAGTGAGTTGCCTCTTCAGAGGATTTGGTTTTGAAGCTCTTTTTGTGCCTGCGTGGGAGATGATGGAAATGCCTCTGTACTGGCAGGAGGCACCATCTTTTGGGGGACCTGATTCACATTTGCCACGCGGTGGAAGGCTCTCCGTTCGCCAGGCAGCAAAGTCTTTAGCTGAAGCAGAAGGCAGCCGGGAGACTTGAGGCCGGCGGCGCGGCAGAAGGAAGTCTGTGGTGACCTACTTCTGGGGAGATGCCGGCTGTCCCCGGCGCTCACCCTGGGCACCGGGGCTTGCGGGGCCTCTGTGCAAATTAAAACCATGCCATTAGCGGTGTGCTAGCTGCGTGCTGCAGTGAGTAAGCACAATTTCCTTCCAGCTGCCCAGAACACTCGATGCGTGCGAGGGAAAGAGTGCATGTATTTTTGAGATGTAGATTTGCTGACATGTGAAGTGGGAGTCTGGAGAGCCAAAAATAGCAGCTGTGTTTTCTGAACGGAGAGGAACCTCCATCGGACGTGAGCGGGGTAGGGCTGTCGCCCCTCTTGGGGTCTCCAACCCCACAGGTCCCCGTCTCTCCTGCAGCGTTGGGGCTGTGGGGCTGCTCGTGCCCCGCCACGGGGAGGGAGAGCCGTGCGAAGGGAGGGAGGTGGCCTGGCTGTGGGCTGGTGAGAAGCACTGTGCTTTCTGCGGGTGAGAGTTTTCTGCTGTTGCTATCTGCCTGCTCTTTCGGAAATAGCTCCGCAGTGAGGAGGAGCAGAAGGGAACCTGACCGACTGATTCAGAAGGTACAGGGCCTCTGCGAGAGGGTTTCTCTGTGCTAGGCAGAGCTGCCAGCTGGAGCTGTTCTGTTACGTTTCCAAAATGATACCCATCCACAATTCCTGAACCTTTGCTGAAGAAAAGACCAGCCAAGATTTTAAAAAATTGGAATTTTAGCAACCAGGCCTTTCCTCACTGACCTCGAGAGAATCAGCTGCTGCCCCACTCCATGAGGACGTGCACACGCACACGTGTGTGTGCACACACGCACACGTGTGCACTGGGGAGGTAGACGCTATGGGGCACCCCGGCGTTGAACAGGTATGTGTGATCTCACCAAGGTCTGGACGTCTCGTAGGATGGCACTGCTGAAATGTTCAAATCAGCTGTTAGGAGGGCTTCTGGGATTTATACGTCAGAATTACAGACCATGTTAATAGGACTTTTTTTTTTTGTTTTTCTCTTAAGTGCTATCAAAAGAGACTTTTTTTGTAGGCCATAAAATTTGGGGGAAAAAAAAATAAAATCCTGTTGGCACAAGTGCTAGAAAGCAAGTCAGCTGCCAGAAGGAGAAGCCGGCATGGCTGGCTGAAGAACAGCACAAAAGTCTGCTGCTGCTCTTCTCGCCCCCTGCACAAGAAGCAGGGAGTTGGAGCCGCGGCCGGGATCCGGCTGACTCTGTACAGCTGCTGCAGCAGTCCCTGCGCGCTCCGCTGCCTGTGCCGAAGCTCTCATCACCTTCAGCAGGAGCAGGGCTGGAATGGGGTCCCTCCACTGCTCCTCCCGCACATCCATCTGCTCTCACCCTCAGTTCAGCAGTGCTGCTCAACCCGCGCAGGCGTCCCCGCAGGCTCCTCGGGTCACGCAGCTGCCGTAGGAGCTTCCTCGCCTGCGCCATTTGCTCGTGATTCATTGCTGGGCTTTGTCCTGGTGGTGCCTCAGTCCGTGCATGTCCACCTGCACCGCGTGCAGCAAAGCTCAGTACAAACAGAGCGGCAGGTTTCCTGCTAGAAAACACGTTCCTGGTTGTGCCCCCGTCACCGTTGGGCTGCAGCGATGGGCCTTAAACACAACGCCGCTCCCTGTGTGCGTGCAGCACTTCTTCTGTAAGTGGTGGGCAGCAGCTCTCATTAGGCTTGCAGTTGTTTATACAAGCTTGGAAAATGGCATTCTAATTCAGGACTAGATGACTGGTCCTTGTATGGGTCTTTACCGAGCCTCTCCGAGTGGATGATGGTAGTTTAAAAATGTTACTCTGTTCAAAGAAAAATACTCTGAAACTTGGGCTTTTCTGATACTAGCAATTCTCTTCCAGTTTCTTTTTTGCTCTGACAAGTCGGATACTACTGAGCAGACTGAGCAAAGATGTTATTTAATAAGTTGATGCGATTCAAGAAAAAGTTATAGAAAGGCATTTTTAATGTATTGCTGAATATTGTCGCTCTTTTTGGAAATGACAGAAGGAAACCCCGAGTTTGGATTCATACCATCAATCAGTAATATCTTGGTACAAATTTAATGGTTTGAAGGATTTCTTTTTGCAGACTCTTAAAACAGGTCAGCAGTTTCTCAGAAAGCAGGATTTCCTAACATTGTTCTCAAACGTGCATTTTTAGTACCGTGATCATGCAGCCTGATGTTGTAACAAATAACTTCATCGGCTCTTGAGAGTATGCAAATTCTGCCTTGCTTTTCTTGGTGGCTTCTGTCTTGCAGATGTTTGTTCATGTGAGCTGTAGCTCCTTGGTCAGGCAGGCCCATCAGCTTCTGCAGAAGCTTTCAGCTCATCTGCTGTCCTGGGTGAGACCACGCGGACAGTGCATCAGCAGTGTGCCCGTGCAGACCTGCGCAGGGTGCGTGGGGCATGTCCCAGCCCTGCCTGCTCCAGAGGGCAGCTGCTGGTGGCACTTCTGCATCTGTTGGGTGGGCAGAAGAGCACACATAAGGTCTAGGAAGAGCCCATGGAAACACCGTGTGGAGCATTAACATCAGTATAAAAATGAGCAGCACTTTTCTGGATGGGGGTCTTAAGCAGTTGGTACAGGAGCGTGCTGGGACACGGTGGAGTAATTGCATAGGGATGTGGTGGAAGCAGGAGCTGGTCAGTCATTTCAGTCTGTTTCCTTAAACCCAGGGGCCACATCCAATGACTTCATCAGTGTGGCGATGCCCGCTCTACTTCCCCGTTAGCTTTCTGTGTTGGTGAGCACCGAATCACAGACTAGTTGATGTTGGAAGGGATCTCCAGAGGTCATCTGGTCCAACCCTCTGCTCAAGCAAGGTCGCCTAGAGCCAGTTGCCCGGGACATGTCCAGATGGCTTTTGAATATCCCCACGGATGGAGACTCCAGCTCCCTGGGCAACCTGTGATATCTGTGGGAAAGCTCTCTGTCTGGTTCGGGAAACTGATCTGGGTTAAAAATACCTGCCCGCAAAGAAGTGGGGGGAAACAAGCAGGTAGCAACTTGACACCCACAGTGCTGCTGAAAAAAGGGTATGTAGGACCACAGCCTCCAGAGTAAGACATGGTCCAGCCTTTCCCCACCTCGAGGGCACAGACAGGAGTGGGACAGAAGTTTCATCCCTGTAATCCCATCTCTGTGCCAGGAAAGTCACGGACTGGAGTTTTCCCTTCCACTTGTCAGTGCATGGGCTGGTATCCTGGAGCTTGCTCCGGGTCGGCCGCCCAGCAGCACTATCTAGGAGATGCCTTCCTGACAGGCAGTTCCCCAGCTGTGACCAGGAGCCAGTGTGGCTGCTGGACGCCCTGTGTGTGGGGCTGCTGGTGGATGCCGCGGATGGAGGGCCCTGGGGAGATCCCAGACAAATGGCTGAGATGCTCAGGCATGCCTTGGCAAGGTGCTGGCCTGATGCTCTTCCTTGGCTCACTTCAGTTCCCTTGGCTTACGTTAGAAAGCTTATACCATAGCACGGCCAGCTAACATGCACCAAAACTTACCGTCGTGGGTTTAAACAGCGTGGTAAGATACAGTACAATTAGATTAATGATAGATCAGCTAACGTCTAACCTGATGGAGCAGTGTGCCCTTCTCACATTCAATACCAAGTCACGGAGGGAGGAATTTATTTTGTTTATTGCTTGTGTTTTTAAATTAAGCTTTTATTCTATTTAGCCTTTAGCATAATCCATTTCAAAGTATCTAAGCGAGGTTTCAGTTTGGTTCCTGGTTTGATCCTCCTGAAACTGGAGTCGGTGGTGAAACACTTTGAAAGCCCAGGAAATTGAGAGTTCAGTATTTATCTTCTGAGATATTTTCATTTTTCCCAGCAAACATTATTGGGTTGTTGTAGATTCACAGGAGCAAGTTGTCTGCACAGAGTCTGTGCTGCACAGTATGGCTTCTAGAACATTTTGTTTTCAGTTTAGGCAACACTGAAAAAGTTGAGCTCAGCCCTACAGGAGTCCTAATTAGCTCCATCAGCGTATGTGCACCAAAATCATTAAATGTGTGTTGTTGGGTTTAGCTAAGGAAGAAGGAATATCAAGTGCCACCTGACTGCACATAATTAAGTTTAAAGCATGAAGAGTTAATCCTGCTGTGTATTAGAATTTGTACCATTTCAGTGTGAACTCTGTATTTCTCAATATACGAGTATTAAAAGTTCGTAGGAATTAGTGTAAGCTGTTTGCTATTGAGCTGAGCAATTGGATTGAATTGAACGCTGGAATAAGATTGTGAGCAATACTCTTATTAGCACTTGTTTTCCTGAGTTGGTAATGATCGCTTCGACCTGCTATGGGAACAAAACAATGCGGTAATTAATCCACTGCATATGGCAGGGCAGGTTTTATTCCGTGATCAGCATCTCTCTTACTTGGTGTGAATCACAAACAACTGGGATCCCATTGCAAAGCGTTATGCCTGAAGGACCTGGTTTTGCTGCGGATTTTCTGCCAGTCTTGCGTCTGTGGACCCTCCTGAAAGCAGCCAACGTTAACTTGTGTGAGTGTGGCTTAAGGCAGATCCCTGGTGCTTAACAAAATTGAACACATGGCTTGTGCTTTTTGATGCGGTGAGATGGGCATCTTCCAGAGCTTTACCAGGAAAATCATTGTGTCATTGAAGTAAGTCGGAAAGCCTCCTGTTGATTCTGCCGCGCCCAAATATCCCCAAGCTCTGCTACTGCCAGTGTGAATAGAGTTGAATTTGGACCTTAGCATTCCCAAACAATGGTTCATGGACCTCTTCTCATTTCTGCTCTTCATCTGTCTGGAAGCTGCAAGCAATAACCTGCAAGCAGCAAGCTGCCTAGTCCGTGTATAATTCTGCTCCGACATCTTTGCACAGATTCTGGTGAGAATAAGACCCCACTGTGCTAGCTCCTGTGTGTACGACACACACTGCAAGGCGTGCTTTGCACTGCAGAATAGGCTTTTCAAGAAGCAACACAAAGAGAGAGTCAGTTCCATTCACTTTGGATCAGAGATGGAGCCAGGAATAGAGCTGGTGGCTGTCCGTGTCCTCAGTAACACCTGCATGGTGCTGGGGGCCCCCTCCAGCCTTCTTTGCACCTGCCAAAGTAGGTTTTCTTTACGCCCCTGACTGCATGCTGGGCTTAGATCTTGATTTTGCTCTTTATCATCAATTCTGGTGACAGTATGTTAAAGATTTCTTGCTTTGTACTTTGGTTTCATGTGCCGTTTGTTTCCTCTTAGTTGAATCCCGTTTCCCGGAGGCTGGAGATACCAGTGTGATTTCCATGTAATCAAATGCTGGCAAGTGCCACCTCCGCCTGTGCAAAGCATAGCAGGAACAGAAAGCTTTAACAGGGCCCTTGTTCTGTGGTTCCCAGCGAGGAAAAATTGATGTGGCCCCAATAGACAGCAGCCTGAGCATATTATGGCTAACAGCTTGCTGAGGAACAGTCCTTAGAAAATTGCATTTAATTTGGAAATGTGTAAAAACAGAAAATTAAATGTGCCAGCAAAAAGATTTTTTTTTTTTAAAAACATCATGTTAAAATCTGTTTATTTGGGAGGTATGTAAGTAAAGAAAAAAAAAAAGGAAGAAAACCACAACCTGCTCCCCACTCCAAGGCAGATGAAAAAACCTTGTGGCCGAGGGTGGTAACGGTTAGGCTCCAGGCGGGAGGGAGTTTTCTCAAGCTGGGGTAGCGGCTTTGGAAAACTTGGGTCATATCCTTTGCAATCATCATTAAAGCTTTGCTGACGGTTTGTGGGAATAGCAGCAAAAGTTGGTCTATTAATTTAGTTGCTGGGTGGAGTTCATTAAAAATGTATATAGTCAGGGCACGTTGTGAAGACTGTGGGTTTAGCGTGATGGAGCAGCATGAAAGATGCAGACAATTTAAATTTGGCCCATCCTCACGTGGAGCAGAGCTTAAAAATGGAAACGGGGGGGGGGCAGGGAGGCACATGAAGTGTATGTTAATTCTTCTATGGGATGAGGATGACCTATTTCTGTAAGTCATTCTCGATTGCCTACTCTAGGCAGTGAAAATGTATTTTCTGAACGGTGAATAATTTAGCAACTTTAAAGTGATTAACACAGAGAAGAAGCTATAACGTGAAAGGTAGCATGCTTTTGGAGCAAAATATGCTCTTGTGCAGGAGGGCAGCACGAATCCTTTCCATCCTTTAAATTCTGTGAATTCGCTCAAAGAAGGTTCCTATTGAAAGAAGAGACGAGGTTTAGGCTTGTGCTCATCCTCAGGATAAAGGTGATTTAAAGACCTGAAGATCTGAAGCAGTTTGTAGTTCAGACTCTCAAAGGTGGCTTTGTCACTGCTCAACTTTTGTTTAAATTGTGGATTGAAATGACTTTAGAGTTAATTTCTCATTTCATGGTTTCCCTTCTACAGTCAGAACCACAGGGTGAGCTAAATTCATGACAATAAGTAGACTTTATTTCTGATATAAAATGTATTTATTACACTGCAAGTTTGGGACACTAAAAATTATTACTGTGGCATAAATGTGAAAAAAAATCTATCCTTGTTATATGAGACAGGACTGAAAAATGGTTAATGCTTTAAAAACTGTGCCAGAACGCCACAGCTCAACCTGCTCTTAATCCATTTAATGCGTGCTTTATTGGCATACACAGTGCAAAGCTTTAACTGCCCTCATGCAACACTGAGCCTAACAGTTCAGTGCAGACTAAGGGGCCTGCACCGCTGTCTTTGATTGCCGTGCCTTCTAAAAGCTTCAGATAAGGCAATTGAGTTTGGTTGACAGAATTGCTTCCCCACAGAGCAGTAAAAACTGGCATTAATTATTTTCCCAGTTGTCTTTTATAAGAGAACCCCAGAAAAGCTTCCTGCTATGTATACCCAGGAGTAAGGTAAAACACACTAGCTTGCAGGTCCCTATGATAATTTTTGTCCATGCACTATGAGCTGTGCGATGTTGGTCTTCCCCCTTCTCTCTTGGAACCTCATCCATCCCAGGTCATGCTGGAGTTGCTGCCAAGCAAAAAAAGTGCACGAGAACATTGCTGTCAAAGAGGTTTCCATAAGAACAACTGGTTCTGGTCCTCCTGGTTGGTAGGACCTCTCGTATGTCAGCATGAAGAAGGCGTTGGTGGTGTCCTTAGGACAGAAATCACAGCAACGCCGGCTCTCTGGCAGGTCTTAAGAGACATCCTCCTTCCACTTAATACGGTTTTGCATAAGCTTAGCTGCAAACCCTACTGGCGTGCCCATGTTTTCAGAATTCATCAAGCGTAGCTGGATGGGCTTAAATATTTTACAGTTCAGATACAGCTCGAGGGTGCAGTGCGGGTTTTCTTCACAAGCATGGAGGCTGAGGAATGCTGCAATATCAATTTTTTATGAGGTGGCAGGTCTGATGAGGAAGGTTGTAACGAAGTAGCAGGCCACCGTGCAGATTCAACATCTGCAGCGGGTGACAGGTTCTGCAGAGCGTGGCTAAGCCCGCTGCACTGCTGCTGCCTCCTACAGAGAGCCAGCCCTTCTCTGCCTGGCTCAGCACCCCATCCCTTTCGGGGAGGGGAGAAGCCGAGGACTTGGGCATTTTTCATTTCCACGTGTTATGTGTTCCTGGTGTTATGGCCAATATTAAAATACAAAGATGTCCTTGCGTAACACAACTTGGATTAGTGTATTTTTAATTCTTAGTTTCCCTTCTCTAATAATCATAATGAGGACTCTGTACTCGAAAGAGAAGTTCAGCTAACTTGCCGCACGTGTGATGCTTTGTACGGAGCGCTGGGGCCAGGCCCCGGCTCGCAGCCCCAGCCTCTGGGGTTTTAATTATCTGGTGGTGGTGGCCAGTCTGAGAGCAGAGAGGTGGTGTCCCCGGCAGCAGCGTCCTGACATGCTGGTATAAAATTTAAGACGGGTGGCTGCCAGGCTAAGGCAACTTTTAGAAGAAAATGGGATTTCTCTGAATGGGCTGCTGTAACGTAAAAGCTCTCTTGCTGGCTGTGTAAAAAGCATTTATCTGGAGTTATGTTTAAGGACATGAAATGATGAACTAGGGTCCCATGAGGCTAGGCATGCAGCCCCATAAAGGGGAAAAAAAATCCTGCATCAAAGCAATTCCAAATTAAATTCTCAGACTTTTAAAAGATCCGTCTCTTTCATATATCTTTAAATTAAATTTTGGAGATGGTTCTTGAACTTCTACCTCCCCACTTTTATTACAAACTTTTAAAATGTTTCCTTCTTTTCTTCTCCCTCGTGCTATCTGCTTCATCACAAGAGTCCCTTGTGGACTTCTGGTTCATCTGAAGTTAGTAGCGGCCTTCTCATAAAACTTGGAGGATTGGAGCTGGCTTACTATAAAAGTAATAAGTTTCTTCCTGGAAACAGTGTATTTCTTTACTGGCTGGATTTTATTTGTGATTACTACAGGTTTCTGCATCCTCCTATGAGAATTCCTTAATTGTATTTAAACTGGCATTGCTCAGCAGACCTTACCGCTGCAGAGCCAAAACATATGGTGCGTACATAAAACATTAACATTTTTCCCATGGATGGAAGTGAACTGAGGCTGACAAAACCCAAACTTTTCTGTTGTGCTGAGCAAAATAGATCATCAGCTTTCAGTTTGAAATGGAAACGGCAAAGATGCCCCAAACTTTGTTTTCAGCCTAGTTTTTGAGAAAACTTGAAACGTTTGAGATTTTTTTTTTTTTTTTAACGAGAGTGTTTTCTATCAAAACCAGTTTCAACAGAAGGCTGTCTCTGAGCTGTAGCGAAAAGCAAAGCGTCGCCTGTGCAGCACTGCGAGGGCCCTGACAGGGCTCTCTTCCCTGGCAGACCCAGGGATGCAAGCATCACATCAGCCGCTTTTGTGAGCCGGGGTGGAGAAGCGCTGCGGAGTCATCAGCCGGTCTGAGGTACCACAGGACAAACCGCCCGGCAGCGTGGCGGACGCGGCCCTGGTTTGGGACGGGCTGCGTCCTGGAGAGTCCTGGCAAATCCGTTGGCGAGGCTCGTCCCTGAAGCTGGGTGCTCTGGCACTCGGAGGGGGTGCAGCCGGCGGGCCGGGCAGGAGCGTGCTGAGCGGGGCTGGGAGGTTGGTCTCCTGCGCGGTCGGAGCCGTGCGAGGAGGGGAGAGAACGGGGCTGGAGCTCCAGCAGCATGTCAGAGTCAAACACCCATTTGGAGCGTTGGACCTGAAATCCACGTTTTTCAGCAGGGAAAGTAATACTTCATTTTGGGGCAAACATTTCATTTTGTGTAACTGTTTATTCTTCTTAGCTTTTAAAATTAAAATGCAAAGGAGGTCCTACTGTACAGAAGAGTACTGTCAAGGTCAGTTTTGAAAACGTTTCAGAAGAGAGTTTCCCACCTCCCTACACACTATACAAAAAATGAAGTTAAATGGAGGGAATGAATTCAGTGTTTTGGTACAGCCAACTTTACAATTTTTGTTGCAATAAATTTGTCTGAAACTGTTTGGCTTCGCTAAGGTGCTTTCTGTTCAATTCAGGGTTTTTAGCAGTCATAGCCTAGCCCTGAACACAATACAACCTAAATATTTTATGAGGCACCTAAAGTCATCCATTTATCATTTATAACATATGTTGCAAAAACATTAAGTAACATTTAGCAGATGTTTATTGCTAATGTTATGCTACCATAAACATGTGCTATAAAGACATTATTTTTTTATGGTAAATCAATTTTAGTTACTTGAAATAAAATTTTCTAAGCTGTGGAAGTGGGGGAAAAAAGCAACAAAACAACTAACGCCTAGAGTACGCATCCAATCTGTCAGGTTGATTCAGATGGAAGCTGAATTTGGTATTAATTAGATTTATTTTCTAATGCAAAATGCCATGCCTTCAAGGAAGGAACATCGTAGTACATTTTAATGGTAATTTTCACCATCTGGGTAAAATGTTTACCTGCTTGGCCCATGAGAAACTGGCTGTCTGGTTTTGGATTCCTAGAGAAGAGGACCAACACTGAAAAGCAGGATGCCTTGCCTGAGCTTTCTGCCTGTGCCCCTGGCACCTCGCCTGTCCCCGGGGCCACCCGCACCTCTCCACGCTTGCCGGCCTGCCCCACACTCCCCACTTTCCTTCTGGTGCCTTTAGCCGGGGCTCTGCCGTCTTGTCCTCTCCCCGGTGCACCGTGCGGGGAAGCCCTGGGCCCGGGGCTGGGACGGTGGTGTGGGGAGGGAGAGCGTGGTCCGTGGGCTCTCCTCAGGGATGAAGGCTGGCACTGCCTGCGGCATGGTCTGTTGGCGGAGCTAACCCCCCAGTGCTGTGCGGGGCTGCTGCTGCAGTGCCCTGGGTTTCCTTCAGAGCAGCGTCTCCTCCTCCAGCACGGGCTTATTTTGCAGGTCGCTTGTGCCCCTGGACGTCGCCCTACCTGTGTTCAGTGGTGAGATCACGCTCTGTTCTCAGTTAAACAGAAGAAGGGGGAAAGATGAACTGTAAGGAATCTTTCCGTCTACTGCTTGATCGGTCCTTTCACGTGCACGAATGTATATGTGTGTGGGTGTTTATATGTATATGCGCACTTTTATAGAAGCCTTTTCTGCAAGCATTTTATGTTGAAATACAAAGCCCATCAGTTAATGTGAGCGAGCATGGTGGTGGCTGCACCGTTCTCAAGGCGGGACCCTGCTCTGATCTGGACTGCAACCAAGAAGCACTGGGTCTTTATTTCTACCGGTTGGGTGGATGTCCTCAGTTCCTGGTGTGTGAAAGCCCACCGGGTAAGCCCAGCGTGGCAGCTAGCCTGGGCTCGGGAGGAAGGCTGGCAGTGAGCAGTCCGGAGGGGAGCTGGCCTTGAGAAGTGAGGACGTGACTGCGGGGAGGTTTGGTTCCCTTTTTTTCCCCTGTGCCACTGGAAAAATCGAACTTTGTGATTACGACGGAACTGTCCCAGAATTAAATGGCTGAAATGATCTTCCCGATCCTCATGTTCTATTCTGGGATAAAGAGCAGGGACAGATGAAGAAAAATAATTACTAGTGCCGCGGCAGGATAAGTGGTGATTATCCGGTAAAGCCAGCCGGGCAGCCGCGTGCCTGAGCTGGCAGAGGTGAAGGAAGAAGTGCTGCGGAGCCGCAGCTCGGCCTTGTTTGGTCCAGTCCTCCTCCCGTTTTTCCTCTTTCACTACCAGTGTGACTTCCGTTTATTTCCACGGTGTGTGGCAGTGCTGGTGGGGGGGCCCCAGCGGGACACCTCTGAGCGGGGTCCTGTCCCTACAAGTCCTCTTTGCTCCATCCCGCGTACCCCCAGAGCGAGCTGGGGGGATGTCATAGACAAGCTTACCTCTGTGCAGCACTGGGGTGTGTGATTGCAGGCATTTTACACTGAGCTTAAATTATTTGGCATGGAAAATTAGCTCAGGGCCTTTTGCTGTGCCCGTGAAGCCTTCCCTGCTGGTATGTGGAGAGGTGGAGTTGGGGGCCGGGCTGGCCCAGGAGCCTGTGCTGGTGTGAGGACGGGGAGTGCTGGGGAGGTGGCTGAGCATACCCTGCTGCCTGTGTCTGGAGGGGTAGTGCTTGGATCACCACAGCCTCACGGATTTAATGTCGTATTTAGCACTCAGTTAATTTATATGCCATTCCTGAAGAGTTCGTGCATCAGCTTTACTCTTCCTCTACCCAAGGTTGCTTTTTTCCCCATTTTTTTTTTCTATCCATAGTTGAAAATACTAATGGAATATATGAAAATCGGAAAAATCTTCGCTTGCCTTCACTGTATAGTCAGCAAAGCTAAACTAGACTATCAGTAATGCTCACATACCTACCAGAGCTGTCAGCTCCCTCCTTCTAGGGCCAGGCAGCGAGGGGTCCCTCAAAGAGCTCCTTCCTCACTCTTTCTCACAGGTGGAGTATTTCACCCGGCAGGCAGGAGAGGCGCTGGGATTGCTGCTGTGAGGGCAGAGACTTAATTTTCTCTGCCACATCAGCCTTCCCTTGCAGGGTTCTCCTGCGTCAAAACCTGCACCTCAGCTTCTGAAATGCCTGTCTGCCCCAGGAAACAGGTCTCGGGTTTGTTACGACACACCCACGGAACTGGGATAAAAACAGTGTGTTCCCGTCGTTCCTGGTAGGGCTCTAATTAGCAGTCCTTTCAGCCCAGGTAAGATGATACTGTGATCAAACAGCTTCAGCTCTGCTCTACTTTAGACTTGGTGCGCTGAGGAGTTCGATTATTTGCCAGGGAGATTTTATTCCAGTTGCATATAAAGTTTTCCATTACAAATTTGACGTGATGGTTCTGCCCTGGAAAGCCTGCAGTTGCTGTTCACGGGAACAGATGAACTTGTGTCCCCAGTGGAGTATGGCTGCTTGTGTTCCGGGCAGCGGCTCCTCGAGCTTCTCTGCATGCAGAGCCTCCCGGTGCAGGAAGGTTTGCTTTCAGTGGGTGTCTCTGCCACTTGCCAGCATGGCACCTGCCTCCTCCCCTCATCTGAGCAGCCGTGGGAAGGGGACACGGTGGTCCGTGAACTTCGGCCTCGGCGGAGCCGCTTGGCCACCTCCCGCAGAGACCCTGTGCTGGGCTGTGGGTGCCCACCCCCAGCCTTGCCGGTGTTCGGTGGCCAAGGTTCCCAGGCCCGGGAGCCATGAGCTGCTCTGCCTGCCCTTCATCAGCACGAGCTGATGAACAGCGAGCCTTGGCTTTGCTGCCGAATAACGAAACCTTCATCTCAGCCGGCAGCCTCCCCGCGCTGCCGAGTGGATCTCTCGGGAGCACTGTGGGAAGGCCTCAGGGGCCGGGGAGCAGTGACCGTGCTGGGGCCCAGCAAAGCCCCAGGGACGAGGGAGCGAGCCGGTGCCAGCCCGGAGCCTCCCACTCCCACGCTGCCCCACGTGGGGACAGCTCCATGGCCGGCGAGCGCCCGGTCTCTGCCCGAAGCATTTACGTGGGTAGTGGGGTGAATTCCTATGTGACGTTTGCGTTTTCAGTACCACCACTCCGTAATTTGCTTGGAAGCCGATTAGCAAGCAACACCACCATAAAACGGACCATTCACCCGAGAGTTTTGCTGAGAGGCTGTACCCTTCTAGAAATACCATCTGGACACGTGGGAGCACGGAGAAACAAAACCATCTTCGCGATCGGCGTCGGGGCATCAGTTACTTGTTTCGGGTGGTCTGGGGGGCTCTGGTGAGCATTATGTGCGGGTTGCCCTCCTGCAGCCGGCCTCCAAAAACACGTCTCACCCCGGAGCTGAGGGAGGCTAATCGCTGGGAAAGCTGTGCGGCGTGTGTACACAGCCTTACTTGCCCATCAGCCTGTGTATGTAAAGCACATGCTTGTCTCCTGTGCTTTTGGCCAACACCACCCTGAACTCATTTAGTGCTCGCTAACCTGCACCAATGGAGAGCTCAGCTGGGTGGTTAATGAACAACCCATTTGCCTCCCTGGGCTGTTATTGCAAAGTAACCTAGTTTTTTCTAACAGAAATAGCGTTTGTAAAGCATACAGGACACAAGGGACAAGGTGCTGTGCTTTTCTCCGCAATCTCTAGTGCCTCCTGAGCTTGTTGATGGAGAAGCAGATAAATGTAATATGCTTGCACTCATTTGGAAGGGTTCCTGGCCAATGCAAGCAGTATTTTGCACTAATTAGGAATGGTTTCTGGCCAATGCAAACATTTTTGTACCCAGTATCCATAACCCAGTCTTCCTGAAATGACTGCAGTTGCTTTCATGGTATATTTGATTCCTTACAGAGTTGCAGAGATTCATTTTTAATTACACAATAACTCACTGTTTTTACACAACTTCAGAGCTGCTTCCTAATAGCATGTTTGAATGCTTAGTTTCTAAAGGGGTTCATTTATAGCACTGGGCTTGTATTATACCTTTAATTTCTTTCATTATCTACCAGCATTCCCTGAATTCCTGGGTAGTTAATGCTCACTTGAGTTTCCTGTCAGTCATATTATACTGTATTTCCATTTTTCTCACCCATGTAATCTTCTCTGTCGATAGGAATAGGCAAAACAGATCAGCCCGAGGTGTTGGAGACCGAGCGTATTTGCTTGTGCTTTTTCCAGTGATAGAGGGGAAAGCAGTTGTTTCGTGTGCCGTATGGAGCCTTCCAGTTAGAGAAAAATGGATGCCTTGCGTTCAAAGGCTTTCGGGTTTGGGGCGGACTGCTGATACCGTTCCCCATTGCCCTTTGTTCTCTCTCTCCCTCAAATACCTCTGCTTTCTCCCCCAAGCCACTTTACCTCATCTCTAATCACAAATCTCACTTTTCATCTCCCCAGTCTTCCCGATCTTCCCAATTCACTCAGGTTCATCCTCCACTTTGAAAGCTTGTTATACTGAGTCCTCCCTGACCCTCCGGTTGTCGTGCCTCTCTCTCTCCCCTGCTGTTTTTAGCAGGCTTACCACTTCTTCGGAAGTTTTCTGAGGTTTCTCTTTGCAGTGATGCCTGTGCTTCCCTTACAGGCTCTCTGTAGTACTTCCCTGGGCTGCCCCCTCCCCTTGCTCAGGCCCTCCCCATCACTCTAAAAGCTGCTCCTAATCCCAACATCTGTTAAGCCTGCTGTGGGTCCTTTTCTTCGTCCTCTGACTTTCATGACCATTTTCCCCCATTGCAGCAGCCCAGTGCCCTGTGTTCCCTGCAGACTGTCCCCCTCCCGGCGCGGCCTGGCTGGCTGCCCTCTCTGTCCATCCACTGCCTCGTGGTTTGCAGAAGCAGCCTTTCCTTTCTGGCTGGAATCAATGTGTGCGACGACTGAAGTCTAAGCTGTAACTCTCTTTTCTGTGAGATGAAAGTCTTGGCATTTTGTGGCAGCAAACTTGTGGTTACTGTGGCCACATATTAATGTTTCTACATCAATTACCGTGGTGCTTTCTTCCAAAGTTAGATTGCAGTAATATAATAGGTAGACAAGTGCTATTAATTATGCCAACATATAGAAGTACATTGATAGAAAGAGAAAGTTGGATCGTGTCGTACTAGCCCTACAAATTTGCTGTTACAAGATTAAAAAAATAAATTCTTACGTCTTTAGTGTTGTAGACAGTAATTTTTGGAGTTAAAACTTCCCTGGTTTTATTGATGAAGCTGGAAAACACGCAGATAAATAGTGAAAGGTTGACTTGATCCTGAAAACATGATTTTTAATTTTCTGTTTTCCCCAGATTTGAGGATATTGGATGCCGGGTTCACTAACTGCATCCATTGTTTTCCTACTATTGGATATTAATGCCAGGTCCTGATGTTGAACCCTCACTGGGTGTCCCCTATGTATCTGACGTTTTATGGTAGTTTTATCTTGCCATACTTCTAGATATCTTGTAAATAAATGCAGAATAAAGAGCAAAAATAATGGAAACAGTCATAACTTTAAGATAGTGAAGACAAAAGCCTCATTTTTTTTCATCTTACATTGAGGCATACTCATCCTTCTGTATAAAGAATTTTTGCAGAGAAACATATTCTCCATTCTATTTATTTCACTGGAAAATAGAAGCTGTGCATCCAGTCTGCTTTATCACACAGCACATTTTGTGACTACAATGAAATCTTAATTATAGAGATGTCAGTGCAACACCTGGCACTCTCTTGTGAAGTGGGCTGGACTGCGCTGTGTGAGGTTTGATGAGGTCCAGCGGGTGCGTGAAACCCTGCCGTCCCGCTTGTCATGCGGTACTGGAGATGGAGAACAAGAACACGTGAACTAAGCAAATCCGGGTCACAGTATTCGTCTTTATTTGTGATTCATGGTTTGTCACTTGATGCCAGGGTGAGTCAGGAAGAGGCACGTCTCTCTCGTGGCAAATACCAACATCTTATGTCCATCAGTACCACTTACCTGCGAAGATGCTATATCGATAAATGAGCTGTTAGAGGAGTCAATAGGAATAATTAGTGTAGGTTTTTCACAAGGAGCTAACAAAATACCCATTGGGGCATTTCAACACAACAGATGGCTTTGGGTTGCGGCACGACCGACAAGTCGGGGTCCTTGTGCCGGGGTGCCGCGCTCCCTTGCGTTTGTACATTGCAGACGGTTTTCAGGTCCCTCTCCCCCTCTTGGGGGTTCCTCTGGTCCAACCTCAAGCCAGAACCATTTCTGTACTTACAGGTTGTGACTGTCAAAACTGTGCCATGCTGAAGTCACAGTAGTGGAGGAGTATGGTCCTGTGAATAGGCAACAGCTGTCATCTCCTGCTCGCTGGGAGCGTGTGTCATGAAATCCTCCACTGGCGTCTATGACTCAGGCTCGTACCAGTCACCCCCAAAATAATCAGCTCTTCTAGTTGTGGGTGAAAGACAGCTTTCTCTTGTCAGCTCACAGAAAGTGGAATCTCTGGAGCAAACGTAATTGTTCCAGGCAGGTTCAGGATTTCTATTTTGGGGATAATCACATATTCTGTAGTGATATGTTGTCATTTTTAGAAATCCAGTGTGTTGTGCACAAAAAGCAACATGCTGCTACTATGATTTTCTTCCTCAAATGTTGAGATTTGCTTTTTCTGTAACTGGATTGCTTACTAATTCCTGAAGAAAATAATGAAACTGGCAAAAGCAGTCGGTGCCTGTTCATCTACCACCGTCGGAACTTCCAATCAGCAGGACTGTGTATTTAATCTATTAAAAGTGACATCTTTGCTGATAGGTTCAAGGGCCTGGTGAATATTCATATCTAGATTTGTTTCTTGACTGCTGACTAGAGCATGCTTTCTGGATCAGTTGTAGTCATGGATACATGGAAATGATACTTTTGGGTTTGTTTTCTCAGCGGCAATGCTTTTTTACACACTATTCCAAACATTATAATAAAGAATTGTGAAAAACTGCCCTCCTGGAGTGATCTCAGATCATGAGCACTTGCTCATGGTTTAATTACCAAGAAAATGCTGTGCTTTAAAGGTGCTCACTGTAGCTCTTTGAGTGTTACTTAGTGAGAGAAGTTCAATGAATGGATTTGCTTGCACGTGAAAAAAATCAGGTGTTGCCCCAAATGCTTCAGCATTGTATGTGCTAATGTTTTGGATTTCAGAAAGAATATTTATGAACGAGATGTAGCTGTGGTTACACATTGCGCACTACAGTCTCTCTAACAGAGGTGATAGGAAAAACGCTGCCTGTGGCAGCAGATTGCTCCTTCCAGGGCTGGGTTTTGTCAACTGGGAGGGAGCAGGTGACCAGTTTGCAGCTCCTGCAGTGTCTCGGATGAACCGGTCACTGGCTCCAGGCCTCCAGGCATTCCCTGTGTCCTTGCCAATATCTCGTGGCTTCTCAGCCCAAGACCCGTCCAGTCCTGCTGAAAGAAAGCTGTTCACCCACGGAGAAGGGGAGCGATAAGGAGATGACACACCATGAGGCATGGGAGGCTGTCAGAAGGACGGGGCAGCACAGTTTTCCCCACGTGGTCTTTCATGGAGTCTCCTGGCGCATCCTGGGATAGGAGACAGTGCCTCTGCCCTTCAGCGTCGCTTGCAGAGTGGACTGGGAGTGTGGGGTAGGAGCTGGCCCAGACTCTGTTTTCAATTTCATATGGCAAATTTTTCCGAGTTCTCCTGCAGAAAATGTCCCACAAAAGCGACAACAACAATATTTTGGATATAAGCCTAGCACAAAAGGGTAATAGGAACTCCATGGGCATGCGTGGGCTTTTGATTCATCCTCCGAGATGACAGATGTGCATTTATTTATGATCTGGGCGTGGGACTTGGAATATTTATAGTGAATTGTTTGCTCCCGCTCTTCCTGTGTGATTTTGGTCTCCACTGTCAGTCAAACACAGGTTCAGTGCTCTTTGCTGACCATCTTGTGTGTCATTCACACTGCAGATCCCCAAGCCCATGCCAAGCGTTGCTCTTTATCCAACCTTTGAGCTTTCTGGGGAGGAAGTGTTGAGGGTCCTCTTGATGGTCAGGGTATCATGGTAGAAAAGTCAAGGGCTGATGGGTGGAGCTGAGCAGGGTGCAGCTCAGTCCACAAGCGAGCTCCTGCTACGCATGTCCGGCCACTTCGAGAGCACGCTGGGCTTAGAATAGGACGGCATAGTTCAGTTGGAAGGGACCTACAATGATCATCTAGTCCAACTGCCTGATCGCTTCAGGGCTGACCAAAAGTTAAAGTACGTGCTTGTGCAGCAGCCAGCACTGTTGTGCAGAGTATGTGTGCACCGTGGGCTTCGTTTGCAGCCATGCAGCTTACTGAGCTGTGAGGGTATTAAGGAACTGAGGTATAAAAAGGCAATTTGTAAAATGTGTCCTTTACGTTGGCTTTTGTGACATTATTTATCTATTTCTTTGTCTTTGAGGCACTCCAACTATATGGCAATGGGGATTATCTCGTTATTGGTATAAATAGACCTTTTTTATTTATTTAAGACTAATATTAGAATAGATCACAGCAATAGTTTAGTAAAAGTAATTTTGTTTGCAGTGGCTGCTGATCAAGGCAGTAGTTGCAGTGTTATAGCTGCACTGTCCTTTCTTGTCATTACTCCTCACTGTGGCTCTGGAGAAAATAACAGATCTGGTAAAAATGAGTTTGCACATAAAGAGAGTGGAAGTCAGTCCCCATCCTCTAAATGCTGTCCTTTGGGAAGCACAAATACCAGACCACCTGGCTGTTGAATGTGCACAAGCAGCACGGAGCCCGGTGCGCGGAGAGAAGCGGCCACCCGTGGCGTGGGGCTTGCGGCTTGCCTGCGTTCTCTGCTCTGCCGCGCTCTTCAGTTTGCTCGCATGCTTACGGTGTCTGTGAGACTCCTCCTGTAACGACACAGGTCGAAGCTGTATTTTAACTTGTGCTAAACTGCTTATTTAGTAACCTAATTCAACCTGTTTGCTAGCTACTTCAAGCAGGTAAAAAGACACTGTTGAAAGATAAAACAGCTGCTGTCCCACATCCCTGGGAGACGGTGACTTTTAATAAAAGCTTGGCCAATGATCTTTAAATGTACCCTCGTCTTCTTTTTAAATATAAGATCCTTGCAAGAAAGCATTTATAAATTTAAATTCTTTTTTTTTACCTTGTAGTGAACTTTGACCACTTCCAGATTCTCCGGGCGATTGGGAAGGGAAGCTTTGGCAAGGTAGGCTTGAACGCTTGGTCTTGAGTTTGCTTGTATGTTTTATCAGGTGCCTGCTGTTACGTACTTATGGTTTATTGAAAAAGTAACGGTGCTGAAATAGGCTATTTTTATTGTTGGATGATGGCTGCTAAGTAAACACAGGAAAAACGTGTTCAGGAAAATACCTTGTTGCCATTTGGTATTGCTTTAATTCTTGGCATCTTGGTGAAACAGGTGTATTTTAAACTACCAGCACAACTGTGACCATTTCATGACAAATATTCATTATTTTTTCTGTTTCCTAAGAGGGTTTATAGTTTGTGAGGAGAGGCAGTAAGTCAGGAAGGTGTTGGAAGTTGTTCTGGGTGATTGACTGAGCTGGCACGATGTGGTCAAGAGGGTTCTCTGAAGCCCTGGGCTGTTTTCCCACTGAAATATGAGTTGTGCTGAAGAGGTTTTGTTGTTTATTTCTAACAAGTTTTTTTTGCCAAGCATGTAGGAGAAGGTGGGAGGTGATGATCAAAAAGCTGGATAGCTTTGGAAATCAATTACTGGTTGATTTCCTAGGTTTTTTTCCTTTTTCATTCGCTTTTTCACTGACTCTCAGTCCCTGTGTAGATAACCATTTGCTGCTTCTTTCATGGCATTTGACACCATTTGTTTGCACTGCAAGCACAAAGTTTGGTGTGTATGTGTGCGTTTACATGCTTATGTCCTTGCACACGCACCAGACTTCATCGCATTGGTACTGTTCTGTAGTCATTTTGTCACCTGCATTTTACTGTGCCCCAACAGTAGCTGTGCCCCTCTTCAGTTGTTTAGCCAAGACATCTGCACCTGATGAACAGGAGCTGTATGAGGTGATAACTCATGAAAACTGCTGAATTTGGTTGTCATAACCTTCTCAGGTGACAGTTGCATGGTGTGGGTCTTTGTGCCAGGACTGGGTGTTCAGGTGGGGCAGGGAAATGGGCCTTTGAAATTGTCCAAAATGTGCAATATTGAACTTAGGAAATAGCACAGACTAGTTCAGAGGACGGCGCAAGTGCCTCCATGTCTCCACACGCTGCTAGAATAAACTGAAGACAAGCTGAGTGATCAGAGGAAAGCCATATCCTCCCTCGTTTCTTTCTGGTCTGGTCATCTTGGCTGGTTTCTGTCCATCTTGCTTTGATCGGCAGCTCTGTGAGGGTAAGAAAATCTGAATCTGGCCCAGCAGATGAACTGTACTGTCCTTTGCTTTTTCACTCTGCCTGTTACAGCCCTAATGAGGCAGTATCACACTGGGTGATGGCCACGTGAGCAGCCTGACCTGTTGCATTTGATGATGATTCATTCAGATGCTTGGAAGCTTCGCAAAAGCAGAAATTTCTCAGGAGATCTGAGACCTGTTTGGCCAGAAGAGTCTAAATTCTTACCTGTTACTGAAAATGTCTTTTTAAATACTTAAACTGTATGAAGTAGCTTCAGTCCTGAGAAACAGTAGCCGGACAAAATCCAACTGCAGTCTCAATCAGGTAGAGTCCAGGTCTTCTAACAGTCAAGACAATGGACGCTATTAGGCATAGTGCTGTCATTAGCACTGCTTGCTAACAAAGATGTTTTGTCACAGCCTCAGTTAACTGACGAACACTGAGGTATCTATTACACTGTTCTAGCATGCTCGGGGCACAGTCTACCCATGCGAGCTCCTGCCTGGCTTTGTTGTAAGTCCACATGGGATCAGGGCGAATTCAAATGTAATGTTGAGTAGCGTGCAAGTCACAGAGAGGGTGCGTCTAAATAGTAACCCATATTTGCAGCCATATCTCTTGAGCAAGAAAAGGCAAAAGCTGGCAGCAGAGCTATGTCAGATTTCTGAGGTTATATTAGACGATGGAGAATGATTAAATACAAGCTCAGGTCCTTCCTTAGGGTAGTGCTGTAAAGAGAAGGCAAACAGCAGAGGAAACTCTCCCCAGACACTCCTGGTGGGAACAGGAACCCTCAGGGTCTTGTGACTTCTGCTCATTGTCAAAGACCAAAACATAACTCAAAATCTTACTAAAAAAAAAGCAGCTAACATTTTTTTGGAGCTCATCTGAGAAGACTCATACTTGCAAATGTAAACTTTCCAGAGAAAAGAGGTTTTATTTTGTTGAGCAGCAGCACTTGGCGCTGGAAAATTAATTATGCTCAGAACATGAAAAGGAGAAAAAAATATTCTTGTCCAGGGCAGGACCTTTTTGGTTTTGAAGAGAGCTGCTCCTCATGGCAGCTTCCTTTTCTGTTTATGTTAAAGAAAGGTTAAGTCTAGCACATAGCAGTCTATCAGGCATCAGAATTGTATATACACTTTCAACAAAATGCTGAAATGATTCATCTGTCATCTTTCTGGATAATTATGTCAATATGCTAAATTTCCTTTGATACTGAGAAAAGCTTTTTACATATCCAAAGTCATCTACAACTTGCATTTAATTACAGAAAATGTAGAACTACCTACCTGAAAACTGTTACTTGAAATTTATGAGTAATTTAGTTCCTTTGGTTGATTTAAACACTATCTGCCCACATTCAGGAAGGTATTCAGGAGCCAGTGTCCTGTCCATCTCAGAATGGGGGTGTAGACCCTCAGTGTGCAATGAGCGACCTGTGAAATCTGTGATGCTGTGTGATCCCATAGTGACGTGACCTAGGAGGCAGCAGCCTGCTGGGTAGCTTTGGGCAAGGCATTTGCTTTACACTCTCATTTTGTGGACCTCTCAGGACAGACTGTGTGGTCCTCAGTACAGGGGACATACTAAATGAAGGAAAAAGGAACTCAGAAATCGCTTTTGAAGAGACTGGAGAGCCCCTGAGCTGTGGCTCTGGCGTATCTGCAAAAACTGGCCAGTTTCTGTTTCCTAGAGATGGGTTTGATCATCTTTAACATACTGTTAATCAAATGAAGGTGATGCTCAATTCCGTGTTTACACAAATTAGATGTGTAATATTTTCCATACATATTAGAGGTAATATTATTTGATTATCAGTTTTTTAATAGGAGCATTACATTTCTCCTGTAGCACAGACTCCTTTCTCAAGCAGCAGCAGTTGCTCAGGTTTTAGCTGGTCTGTTGCCAATTCCCAAGGAGCAGTAGCTAGCAGAGGGTTTCCAGAATGTGATGCAATTTGTGACCCCTGTTTTAATGGGAAACATGCTCATTACGCTTCATGAAAGACATGATGAGACCTGGCAATCTCAGAAGGCATTGGTTGCATTGCAGGTATCCTGACATCTCCCTTCTTAAAAATTGACCTTTCCTGGCTTATGTCTTCGTCCATTCAAACTGGGAGGCAGCCGAGGGAGTGTTCACTCCTGTATTCCTCCTCCCACCTGGGCTTCCCTCTCAATTCTCCCTTGAGTCAGCCTCCGCCACCTTTTCCAAGGCATAAAGAACTTGCTAGGGTTATGGGAATTCATTATTTCCACTTTACTGCTGTGAAGAAATAAAAACATACCTGAAGTTCCTCAGCATGGATTTATGTCTGCTGGTGGAAATAGGGGGTTAAACTAGGGGATGGGGGCTGGAGTGAGCAGCAGCGTGAAATGAAATTTTCCAGAGAGAACAAATATGTCTTGGGGTGANCACAGGGGCCTGGCGGGCATTGCTGTCATTTTTCTTCTTTTTTTTTTCTTCCTTATTTTGAGAAATTTGTGAAGTTTTAGTGGGACCTGTGAAGGTTCAGGGGAACCCGTCTGGTAGTAAAGAGGTTTTTACAGCTGGCTGGTTTTTACAGCTGCACAGTGGGGGCCTGGAGAACAGGGACCCCAGACAATCCCCCGGCCTACCGGTGCACGCGGCGCAGAGGCATGCGGCGTGCGCGGCTGGCGGGGGGGGACCGGGC
>VYZV01029827.1:107070-151122 GCA_013401275.1 Pandion haliaetus
CCGGGCCGGAGCCACGGCGGGGGACGGGGTGAGAAGCAGCCGCGAGAGATGGCCGACCTCCTCATGGCGGCTGCGGGCGGAGGTGGCCGCCTCCTCGCGCAGGAGGGTGCTGGGGAGGCCCTGCTCCCTGAGGGTCGCTTCTCACTGACCCTTGCAAAGAAAGCCCAATTGGAACGTGGTCTGCTTTGCTGAAGTACTTTAACTTCATTATTTTGTTGCTTTAATAGATCACACAGCCTGAAGCTGGGTATAGAAAAGCTTTATTCCATTTTCTAAAGGTCACAAATGCCCACCCAGTAGATACACTGTAAATAAAATTCCCTTGAAGTCTATTCTCAACTGGATTCCTCTTTGATATCAACACAAGCTTGATCCTTTGTCTTTCTTTCCAGCTTCATAAATGCTGGATTTTTCCCCCAAAAGAAAGGCTAGAAATGTAATCCTTTGATACTAAAATACCATGGATATTTTTTGCCCTTGTTTTTTCCTTTGCTGTACTGGAGCTCACGTGAGGCTGAGGGTTTGTCAGAGCTGCAGGCAGGGTCTCTCCCTGCCAGACACCAGCCCTGTCACCCGTTCGCACGTTGGCAACGGCACTGACCCTGGCGTCGGAGGGTGGCGGGAGGACCTGCCATGTTGTCAGGAGGCTCCGGAGGTGAAAATGGGTTTGCTTTTTAAAAGGGCAGTGTGGTTAGGTGAGAGCTTAGCCAGGCGAGGGGTGTCCGCGAGTCCTGTGGTGCCAACAGCATCTGGTGTTTGACCACGCAGCCCTGCCTGGGTGAGGTTTCGCTGGGTGGCCCCAGCCTGGAGGAGGGAAAGGCCTTGCTTGCTGCACCAGTGCTGTTCAGGCACCGTCCTGCTTGGCCCCCAGAGCTCCACAGGGCATCACGAGGGATGTAGGAGGTCCTCCAGGCAGGAGATACACAACTGCAGGAGTAGTGATGTGAAGGATGTGCTTCACCATAGCGTCCAGCACAGGAGGGGCTCCCCAGGCTGAGGGGCGCACATCTGCCCAAATCCCTTGTCTGGCAGTGACCATGAGTGGGTGCGTGAGAAAGCATGGAGCACACGGAGGGTGATCCTCCCTCCGATACAACCTCCTAGGTAGTATTTAGTGATTTTTTTTCTTTCTTGGATGTTGCTAAGCTGTAAGCATGTCATCGGTAAAAGCCACGGGAGAGAGAACGGCAAAGAATGAAAAGCCGAAGTGACGGTGTTGTTGAACATTACCTTACTGTCCAGAACTGGGGTTGTGGGGGCAGCAGCAGTAAAATTACGCAGCAGAAAATGCTGCCAAATGATCTCGAGTGACAGAGTGAGCAGTGACTTCATCTGGAAGGAGGCCTGGGACATGATACTGCATGCCCCTGCCAGGGACCTGTTTGGGGTTTCTGAAGGATCAGACTTCATAAGACAGTGATTTATAGTAAAAGCTGCCCACTTTTGTTATTATTATGTACTGTACCCAGTGCCTTATTAACATTTGCATTAGAAACTGCCTGGGGTTTATTTCAGCCCCCGTCATTCCCTGTGGATGAGTCATGCTGGCATGGGACAGGAGGTGGGACGGGAGGTGGGACCAACGCTCATGCAAGCAGCCGGGAGGCTGTGGACAGGAAAGCAGCGTAAGAGAGCGGAGGGTGGAAGCACCCTCCTCCACCCAAAACCCCACTGATGGCCCCTGGGCCACCCCCGCAGGTTTCCACGTGCAGGTGGGGACTTGCCCCAGAGCAGAGCGGCGTGGTGGGGCGGCATCGCCTGCCTGGGGCTGCACGGCTGCTGCATGCCCCTTCTCGGGCAGTCCCTTTGTGCGAGCGCACAGGGAGGGGTACAGTCCGCTGCAGAGGGCACGCATGGGTGGCAGCTCCGGGGAGCTGGCTGTTGAGCGGGATGGCTTCGCTTTGTGTGCCAGGCTCGCGCCTCACTCCTGCAGTTTCTCTTTGTAGGGCTCAGATGGCCTCTGACCCTCTGGAGTCCTGAAACCTGCAGGTTCCTAGTCATCAGGAGGCTTGGAGGAAAACGGGATGCTGGTTGCAAATTGTGTTGTTTGAATGTGATGCTTATTCTCAAACAGGTGCTAACCCTGAGCTTGCTGTAGTCTGTCCACTGATCCGTTGCATCTTGTGTCAGGGGAAGTCTCCTGCGTATTTTGCTGAAGCCTTTTCATGGGGTAAAGACAGCTTTTCTGGTGCAGTATGGGACACCCTCTCGACTCACAAACACACGTCCCTGCTCACACAGCTCCTTCCTCTTACGCTTCCCTTCCTGGGCCGTGGAGGACAGGCAGAGCACACTGGTCATGCTAGCTGCATGTTGGGAGTTGAGAAATACACTGCAGGTCTTATGCACAACCAAGAATAAAATTAGTGCATGAGCCAATCTCTCTCCTTTACCCACTACAAAACAACACAGAAGATGTTTTCATTTGGTTTGCTCCCCCACACTTTGTAGACGTGCTCCACCTCATGCTTGTGGAGCTGTTGGGAGAAGCGCCTCTTTACGCTGCGCCTGAAGTTTTGTCATTTTCTCTTGTCAAGTCATCTTTTGCTATCAAAGCGCACCAACACTGAGAGGATCTAGCGCCTTGTTGCCAGAGCAAAGCTTGTCTCTAACTCATGCGTAGCAGCGAAGCCTGATTTGGTGTGATGAATTAATGAGTATTCCCTGGTGTCTAATAATAACGGTTTAATTAATGATGGAGCCTTTCCTTCCTTCTGGATCTGTCTTTTGTGTTGTCTGATTGGTTTTCACATCGCTGAGAGGAACTTCTACATCTTTGAGATGTCCATCCATCTGTAAAATCTGGCTGAAACTGGCCAACAGTCCTGGAAGTTGGTAGGGGTGAGTGTGAAAAAAAAATCCTATAACCTCATTTTCTTAGGAAAGCAGACACGCATGTTTAATTCATGAAGCCGTAAGCAAGTCCAGCAGACTGGATCCCTCCTGGCGTGAGCCTGCATTATAATGCAGCAGAGCTCCTCTTCGGGAAAACCAGAGCCCTGGGCTGCCAGGAGGAGCGGGTCCACGTGTGACACTGCGTCGTCATACCCCTTCCGTCCCCGCTGGGGCTGGCGCCGCTGGCAGCAGGGCAGGCGGTGCACGGACGTGGCACTCGGGGCAGGATGCTGCTGCTGCAGGGAGCGCCGGTCCCCACTTCCCCATAGGATGCGCTGATTCAAAATGTCACAGCGCTAGCGGTAACGCCTCGGGATGTGCCAGCACTATTTGTGTGTCGTATGTTGGCGGCGTGATAAACTGTCACTAGCAATTGTAGTGGTGGTAGGTGACGGGAGAGGGAAGAACAGAGTGTGCTGAATGGCCCCATCCCCCGTTTCCTCATTCTTGCCTCACTCTCATTCTTCAATGTCGTTGGCCCCAGGGATGGATGTCACTAGTGCCTGCCTCTGGTATCTACTTCCAAGCTGTTTGGTGGTTTTTTTTCCAGTGTTTTTTCCTTCCCCTACCACCTCTAAACTGTACAAAATGAAGAAAAAAGGAAACATGAAATATAAAATGTTTTTAAATTTTATATAATCTTATATAAATGGTTTTTTAATTTTTAAAAAAGCTAGCTTGAAATGAAAAGGAAAAAGGATGTCTGTGTTTGTTAGTGTAACACTACACCCAGCCTCTGTAGACTAAAAGTTGGCAGCCAGGCAGTCCTGCTGAGGCACGGTGTGGTACTGGCCGGCTGGGTTTCACGGGCACGGTAGACCTGGCTCTGCACCACTGGCGATGTGCACCCCTCTGCCCGCCGAGGCCTGCTCTGAGCCAGCGTCATCCCTCTCAAAAATTAAGTGTGTAGCACATGCATCCATGTGGCGAGAGCCTCCCTGCAGCAACAAACGCTGTTCCCTGGCATAAACCAGCCTATTTCATTGGGATGTAGTTAACGGAGTCTGTAAGGCACAGGGGGGGAAGGTGGCAGAGCTGTGTCCGGGGCAGTCCTGCGATGCGGCAGGGCAGGTGTACGGACCCGCAGCGTGCACGCCTGCCTGAGCACAGCGAGATAGACCACCCTCATTGCCGTGGCAGCAGGGTTATACAATCTCTGATGCCGGAGCCGTCTGGAGGGGCCTGCGGTGACATCCCAGCTCCACGCGCCGCTCTGGCTGGGGTAGCAGAGGCGCAAACAGGCGCAGCTTGCGAGGGGCAGCTGCGGCCACCGCGGGCTCTGCTGGCCGCGTGGCCGTGCCGTGCCTGCTGGCGGCCGTGATCGGTGCCTTTGTAGGCTTAGAGTTGCCTTGTGCCAGAGGAGGTGTGTTGCACTCGTAATTGCGTTGCCGTTTGAAGAATCTGCTTGTCGCTTGCTCTGTTCTGCAAAGCAAGGATCTGTGGATCAGGTCATTCCCAAAAATACTAAGGGAGACGAAGAAGGTGCTCCTCCTGAGGCAGCCCAGCCTTCCTCAGACCTTGTACCCTTTCTCAGGGCTTTCTCAGCCCCGAAGTCACCCAGTGATAGGCATATATACTGCTTTCCTACTGCAATTTGCAAAAAGGTCATTAGTGGGAGGAAGCTGAGACAGTAAATCCATGTTACATCTTCCACATGACATGTTTGTGTAAAGACTATGAAGTTCTTGTTTGCTATAAAGAGTAATATAATGCAGTGCCATTACAGCGTAGGCAGAAGAACCAACTCCTGAGAGGGTACAGCTCAGTTCTGTAAGCTGGAGGCACGAAGCCAAGCTTTCTTAGGGGCATTTTCTCTTTCCTCCACAAAATCTCCTATCAGAGTCCCACAGTTGTCTCCAGCCGCCCCAAACGAGAGTGGCAGTGAAGTTCCTATGGACGGGAATATCCGGCATGTTCTCATGACCCTTCTTAAAACCAAGGCGGTTTTCCAATTACTTGTGACTATTGCAAATGTATGTTTAGTTATTGTTGTTATTAACCCAAGCTAGCTCTCTGACAATTTGGGACCACAGGGTGGACCCTCTAGGACATGTCTCTGCCATATTCTTTGCCTGGTTTTCCTTTACCACATTATCCCTGCCTGGACTTGGTTGGACCTTTAGCGGTCTCCTTCTGCCAGACAAAACCCGTGCTGTGTGTCCTGGGTCTGAAGGTAGCTCTGCTTTCATTTTTCATTCCCTGCTATCACTGCTGTTTCACTCTGTACAACAAGTTGTAAATACCAGAGGTGGCATTGCAAGGGGTGCTGCTTGAGAAGCCTTGGAGGCTGACAAACCCTCTGGTAGTGCTCGGAGCACTCGGACGGAGAAGCAGGTGGTGCCTGTGGCAGACGATCGATAGACACACAGTGGCTGGCTTTGCAGGGTGTGCGTTCTCAGCATCGCTGCAAGGGCTCCTCTTAGTCTGGAAGCAGGAGCAACGTCCTGAGGTGAACCACAAGACTGCTTCTGCCCATTGATGGAATGAAAGCTTGCTGTGGCTTGTGTCAGCAGAAATTTTTTCTTACATATATTACCGTGGACGCATCAAGGCTAAATAGCTGTTTCCTGCTCAAATTCTTCCTAGTTCTTACATGTGAGTTTTTTCAATATTAAATTCTAACAACAAAATCTGCACACCCCACCCCCACCCCCCTGACCTCCCACCTAAGCCACAAATGCAATCTCATTTCTAGGTCTTTGATTAAGGAGACCTTTTTATGGATTAACATATGCTCTCTGTTGAGTGGCAGTTGTCTCTGAATCAAACACTGGCACTTGTGTTCAGAAGGGCCAACTTAATTATGGGGTAAGGAGACGGAGAGCTAAAGGTCTTTGAGGGGAGGAGGAGGTCTTGCAGCATGAGAGAGCTCTAGATTCTGCAGGAGTCTCATGGACTCTCACAAGAAAAACAGTGGGAGTAGGAGAGGGCAGAGCTGGGTGAGGTGGCATGGCTACAAAGAAACCCGACCTAAATGCATTCCTGAGTTTCATAAACGATCATCCATCTGTGAGGACAAAGAGCAGAATATTTTGGCACTTGATTGGATTAATAATTGGAAATCTGATTATTGTTCTAGCGTTACCCTGAAGAGAAACTCCAGTTCAGCTGTGCTCGGCTGTAAGCTACGCAAGAGGCTGTGCCTTGTCTTTGGCAGCAGTGGTGTCTTTACCTGCCCCCGGGCCAGCCGTGCAGCCAACACCAGACTGCTGGTCTAACATGGCGAACTTAAAAAAGTCTCATTTTTAAAGTCAAAAAAATGTGCCCTGCTTTGCTAATGTTAATTATAAATTTCTCAGTGGCTTAAATATGACCAGCATTTGGATCTTTTTTTTGTTCTGACAAGCCATCATACAACACACCCCCACAAGCTGGTTAATTGCACCAAGAGCATGGGATGTTTCAGCATCAGGTGCAGGATTTGGCAACAATAAAATTGAAGCTACATTGGACACCAGTCATCTACAGGTCCTTAGAAGCTGCAGCTTATGAGTTTGGGATGTTCTGTTAATGCTCATGGTTGGACAATCCAATTACAAACCACTTAATCTCATAAATGATAAGGAACAATGTCCTCTGTTCTTATGAAATTATGAATATATCAGTATGATACAGCAAATATTCCCTAACTGCTTTTATAATAGTTCATTAAAGTAAATATTGTCTTGGTTTGCCCAGAGTGTTATGGGGTGTACCTGTTTTGTTACTGTAGGTGGCACCGTAATTAAATGATGTTTGCAGAAGTAGACTTTCTCCTTTTCTTCACGTGATGTATTTCTTCTTGTGGGCTGGATCAGCATTCAAAGAAGTCTGAAGTTCATGACTTCCTATTGAAGTGTCTATACACTGCTTAAAAACAAGACCTGAATCTCATGGTAATTGTACAGACAAATCCATAAAGCTGTACTGAGTACGGTTCTGTTCTGGTTTTTCTGTGCTGAATACAAGAGCTGCCCACAAGCCAGTAAAAGGCAACTGAGATTTTCTGTGTCTCAGCAATGAAGAAAAAATGGAACGTGAGAAATACAAACAGAAGCTGATGCAACTGGTATACAATTAACAATAGAAACTGTTGTTGTAATGAGATTTGCCATACTTCAGAGAGACTTGCCACCTGTGTTGTGCACCAGAAGCCAGCTGCAGCACCTAGGCTGGACCTGCCACGGCCCAGAAACTTCTCATGAGCCAGACTTCCTAGGAAGTGTCTTTCCCATTGATGAGCACATGATGTGCTTTTATTCCTCCCAGTTTTCCTGCCTGCCTTTCTCCTTTGAAACTGCCTCTTTTCCAGTCTTCTAAGAATCAGGTAGTGGTTGCCTTGTTCCCCAGGTGAACCTCGTTGATGGATTCGGGAGACAGGCAAAAAGAGGATGGGGAGAAAGTTGTTGTTGTGGAATAGACTTTTAGAGGTGGATCGGAAAGGTTGAGTGGAGGGTTGGGTATTTTATGTGACAAGGTCAGGGAGACCATGAGAGTGCATTTCTTGTTACTTTTGCTTGGGATGGAGTCTCCTCCCTCCCATGACCATCGTATTGCTCAGCGGCTGGCTGCCCTGAGCTGCACTCCAACCACCTGAGTCTGCAGAGACCTCTGTGTTGGTTTTATGTACCATTTCTATTTCATTTCTATTTATCTAGCACTATTTTGCATGGATTCAGAGTTGGTGACCCTCTGCATCAGCCTCTGAGCACCTTTTCCTGTGTTCCTGTGCACCTTGGCCTTTGGTCCCCCTCCCCACGCTGGCGAGCACGTCCCAAGTGGTAACTCAGTAGTGATGCAGTCAAGAGATGTTGCTTTACTGTTGTGGAACTGAACCTGGAAAGTAAAACAGGACATTTATTTGTTACCCTGACCTGTGGAACTGGGTTCTACTGGGAGAGCAATGATAGGTAGGTAGGTAGGTAGGTACATGCATATGTATGTGTATACATACCTACACAAACACACAGAGCTTATGATGGATATTAGGTGCTGCCTGCCTTTTTTGGATCGTTGGCCCCAAAGGGAGGAAGCACCAACGTTACGGATTTGAACTACATACTATTTCTTAAACTGTGTAATGAGCCAGGTACACCTATATGCGTATCTGTCCTTCAAAAAGGGCAGGACATGTTGCTGACATAAGATGTCCTTTTGCAAAAGGGCTGTGGTTTTCCAGGCAATCTTTATTTATAACTTTTATTTCCTGGGAAGCAAATGAGCCTTCCAGTCTCGCCACCTAATTGTATTGTAAAAGCTATACAATTTGCCTTATGAATCTAGCCAGGTTAGCCTCAGTCACGGTTATTTACGGCGTTGCTTAAAATCATTACAACTGACCATATTCCTTACAAAATCTAGGGATCCTAGAGTCATTTGGTGTAAATACAGGTAAACATTTCTGATATACCTTTCCTTTTTATGCTCACGTCCAAGCCTGCTACCGAGTCCTTTAGTTGGTGCAGTGCTGCTGTTTGGTCAGCTGGACAGTATGTGAACTCTGTGACGTTTGAGGCCCGTGTGCTGTGGTCAGAAAATAGTGGAATTGTCAAAGTGCAACATATTGGATATTTTCATGAGTATTTTCATTCTCCGACTGACTGGAAAAAGCTACCTGGAAAATTGACCTACATTGTATAGAAGACCTGGTTCATTAGGAAACATATAAGGAAACCAACAATGCCTATTTGTTGCACAAAGGGTGACGTTTTGCCAATAACAAGGGGCAAAGAGCTTCTGCTCTCTCCAGTTTCTCAGAAGCTTGATACTTGTCTGGCTGCTCTCTGTCAGCCAAGTGCAGTACAAATGTCTGTACAGACACAGAAAACCTCGCTCTGTTGCAGTGGATGAGCTGGCTGAGTCCCTTGCACGGAACACCCAGTGTGCACCAGTGCTGGGCTCAGCCACGCGTGTGAACGTGCCTTGTCTTGGAGCGGAGCAGGGCATGTGCTGCCCAGTGTCCTGGAGACCTCGCTGCGCTTCAGAAACAGAAAAACTTCCTCCTAACATGTCCAAGCGCACTGTGAGAAGTTGTGTGCTGGGACTTCTCTGTTCTCATTTCATTCTCAGCCCAAGATTTATGGATTTGGGGTGGAAGAGGCAAAAATGACCAATTCTCGTGCCTCAGCTGTATTCTGGTCTGTCATTAGGTACCTGCTCTTTTTTTGTCTCTATTGCTGTATCTTTCTGCTAAATACTGCTTTCGGCATTGGGCAAACAGGGAAGCGAAGAACGGGCAGAGGGAAAGGTCAAGCTGCTCAGCCTGTCACAAGCAAAATGCTTCTGAGAAAACGGCTATGAAATAAAGGACAAGTTCTGTGAGCAGCATAGGTAATAGGTGGGTTTCAGTCCCTGAATGGTGCTTTCCTCTGTCTGTCCATTAACAACTTTGATGGCCAACCCCAGGGTGTGATATGACCGCTCTGTGGTGGTGTGGGTACTGTCAGGGTGGTGAGGGGCTGTCAGATACAACCTAGCAAGGGTCACCTGCTGAAAAGTTCTAGACATTTATGTATATAGTGTGGATAGCAAAAATACTAACTCTTTCAAAAGTCTCTTAAAATTGAAAGATCAGGAATGAAAACATTGATGAATTCTAAATTCAGTGCTTTCCATTTTCATACAAAGTGGAGATTTCATTCTCTGAAATAAAACCTTAACTATAGTCTGACTTTGACAATTGCAATTATGCTTTTCTAATGTTTTATACTTTTTTTATTCTTATTGACCCATCACAGTTGTGATAAACTATGTTTTTTCTGTATGACCAGGAATTCTGCCTCCCTCAGGAAAACACTCTGGACTGCAAACACATGAGATTTTTTTAAAGAAAGAAAAGGAAAGTAACAGTATTTATTAAACAGAAGTCTTTTGTGTCTCTGCTTTTCACTCTCACCTCCTGTTTAGTTACTATTTATGTACAAAATCCATCAAGAATCCTTCTGTTAATGTTCACTCACAGAGTCGCAGTAAGATTGTTATGCTATATTATTACTTTTGATCTAAAAATTCTTTTTAAAAGTAAGTGCCAAAAATTCCTCTAAATAAAGGGCAATGTGGTGTAAAATATATATCTGATCATATTCAGCAAATGGTGCAGTTAAACCAAACCATACTGAAGACTAAATAACAACCAACCCATTCTTCACAGCTGCCGTTTTGACAAGTGCCATTTAGCAAGGATGTAGGAGCTTTGTTTGGCTGCCGCTCATCTTGTTATGAAATAGTGCCCTGCGTGTGCTCGTTGCAGAGGTCCGTGTGTCGTGCTGCATCCTGAGGCTCTCAGCTCTGCTCTGCTCTCCTTTATTTCTCAGTAGGGAAATACATTCAAATGCAAACTTAAAGGAGAACATTTGCAGAAGATGAAAAAACTAGATTTTAGCCCCCTGCTATTATCTTTTTGCTTATCAGAGAGAGTAAGATACGCAGGGTTGTTCCTGGGCAGAGTACTTGAACTGGAGACCTTTCTTGGCAGCAGCTCGTCTTCTGGGCAACGCCTCCAGGATCGAGGCAGAATTTAAGCCGTGGTCAAGCACTGCTGTTCAGCACCAGCGATGAGCGCAGGTATTGACCTGCCCCTTCCCGATGTCCTGTGCCATTAATCTGGCGAGCACAGTTTGCTGTGAAATCAATCTGCTTGCCATTGGTCATGCAGGGCTGGATTGGGTCCTCTGGGCGGCCAGGCTGAAGTCACAGCGATGACTCAGCTCAGTAAGTGCTGCCTGATGATCATGGAGACATGCATGATGATGGGCCACTTGAGGGATGGTGAGTAACTCTGCAGCATTAATGAGTGGAAGCATAAAAGCTCCATAGATGCCTAATAGGAGAGACACAGTAGGAAGATCCTTTTCTCTGCTGTTGAATGCTTGAAGCATATTTCATTTTGGTAATAAGATATAATTAAGGACTCTTTGGTAGATTTGATAGAAAGACTTGTGAAGCAATGCAGTGGCTCCTTGGGAACAGGGTGGAGGCAGCCCCATGTCTATTGGTGACCCATCTGCTCAGGCTCAGCCGGTGGGGTGGCCGCAGTGACGGAGGAAGGAGACCAGCCAGGAGAAGTGAAGGGTTTGTCCATGTCCAGGCAGGTGCACATCCCCTGTGTCCCCCATCTGGAAGGGACCTCCATCTCCCCAGCATCTACAGCTGTCTTTTCCAGGAGACACAGCTCTCTCCAGCCAGCCTTGACAGAAATCGATCGTTAGAAGAACTGCAAGAGATTCCTTGTGGAGAAGGGACTCGGTATATTTTGTATATTGAGTTCCTGCATGTGTGGAGGTCGACGCTGGATTTGGAGGAGACATCTCCTTGAGGAGCTGCCGTAACATTCACTTTCTCGCTTTTTCTAAAGGAAGGGTCAACAATGGTCACAATGAAATTCATGTTAATAGAATTCATAGTTAATAGAGTTGTGCTAGGCATGCTAAGTTGGTCTTAACCACAAATTATCATTAATCCTCTCCTAGCCAAGATGATATTTTCTCACTGACACTTTTGCTATTTGTATACTGTGATAGTTCCTTAGTATTGTGTCTGTTGGTGCCCCTCCAAATGCTTTGTGTTGATAGTGTAGGACAAAGGGAAAATAAAGCCGTGTTTGGTCAGGTCCTACAAGGTCTAGGTTTGAAATGCCCCTTTTCCTGAGGGAAAGATACTAGTGATTTTATTGCAAAGTTGAAAAGCAAATGTGAACAGACGGGACTATAATCTGGCCAAACTTCCATCCAGCCAAGTTACTGACTTTAAACCTGGAGAGTGGTGCAGCAGTTGATGGAGAAATTAATGCTGTGTGCAACATGCACAGTATATGCACAGAGGTATTTGCTGTCAAATAACAATTGTTTATAGTTATTCTGATTTCTGACTGCCAGCTGGCAGACCTGACAGCTGATATTAAAAGTTTGGGAGGTTTTCATAGCTCTGGCATCTTAGCTGTTTTTACTGAACTGAAGTGAGCTTTGCTCACCTTTACGCTGGGAGTCACTTCACAATTTGCTGGCATCTTAGGCACTGGTGTCTGTGCTGTGATAGCTCTTACCGTTTCTTTGCAAAGCCTTGGGCCTGGTGCTGAAAAACAAAGTCCTTCAGTACAGAGGACCTTCACTAGACGGGATGCCTACCAGGGCAGATCCCGTTGTAGCAATTTGGTGGTAAACGCATCAGCACAATGAAGCAAGCTTCTGCCAATGAAAAATGAAGCATTTGGCTGCAAGTGGCATTAATTCCTACTGAAGGTTTTGCACTGTGAAACACGAGTATCCACTTCTTTCTTAGTTGAAAAGTTATACCTGTATATACTTCAGTGCACAATGGAAACTTTGGTGCCTGGGAGGCACGTTGCGGCAGCAGTACAAACGATGTTAGGCCACATTGCTCTCAATGCCATTGCCTGGCACTGCCGTTTCAAGATGAGTGATGAGGTTTTTTGAAATAGCACAGTGAGCATTCTTGCCTTGGGATCAGGAAAAGCTTCAACATTAATTTACGTTCAGAGATTAAATAAAGCCCTCCATTTTTCATTGGAAATAATTAGATTTCTCTCTGTTCCAAGTTTTATCAAATATGTAACTAAAAAAATCATTTTGTCTGCATCTTTGACCAGCATATAAAACATCACAGAATGTAATCATGGCCGTAATGAAAGATGACTCCAAATACAAGACTTAACTCAAAATGTATGTCAACCATTGGAAGATGTCGTTTCCACGCTTTATTCAGAAAAGACTTGTTACCTGTAGTTGTATACAGGGGTCCAGATCCTCATGTAAATCCATGGAGTGCTGCTGAGCTGGAGTAAATGGTGGATCCAGGTTTGGATCCATCCAAAAGGCAGAAAGAAGATGGGTCATGGTGTCTTCAGGGATTTCTGCAGGTTGGTCTGATTTTTCTGGTCTGATTTTTCATCATTCTTCTTTAAATAATATTAAAGCCAGAAAAGCCCAGCAGAGATATGAGCGTGTGATTAAAGCTACACAAAAAATTAGATGCCTAACAGCCTTTCCGTAGGAAGCGTGACAGCTCCAGAACACATCTCCCTGTTTGTCCTCCTCCCGGCTCTCGGCAGAGCCATCCGTACAGTGCGAAACACAGTTCTGTCCACTTTGAAACCTCCCCAGTGAGGGTCTGCTACTCTGTGTCTTTAAGGTCAGCAAGTCTGGGCCATGCCACATCGAAGATGTGTGCTCAAGACTATGACCAAAGGATGATCCAAAATGCCTACATTTTTTGTTCCAAAATTTAGTAAAGACATCAGATTTTGAGGTATCTGACTGTAATTTCTATCAAGTGGTGAAACTGCATAGCTGGTGTGCAAGAGGGGAGAGGGTGGAGAATGAGGACAAACAAAAGTAAGGAAAAATGCTCCTTTTTTGTTTCTTAGGTTTATATGCTGTCACTTCTTTAGTTTTTCCTTGTTTATTTGGATTAATGTCTCTCATGAGGTAAAGAAGTCTACACATTTTTTGGAGCTGCACGTCAAATAATCACCCATATCCAAAACTCGATTACAGAAACATCTGCTTAATGTCTGACGAGATGTTATTTTCTCCGCGTGACATTAAAAGGAAGTGCTTAATCTGAACCACCTAAAATTGCTTTAAGTCATAGGGTTCAGAGCATGTAAATAACATTCTGCATCCCTCTCTCATGAATTCTTGCAGGAAAATTGGGAAATATTCCATGATAGACACCAACTAGAAAAACTCGGCTCCCCGCTTGCTGTGTACAGGTGCCAATAAGGAGAGCTTTTCCTGACATAGTTTCAGTGTGCTGGTTGTATGCCATTTATGTCACCAGCAAGACAGAAATAAGGTTCATTTAGGGGGAAAAAAAAATACAGGCAAGCCTAGTTTTGCATGTGTTTTGAGCACACTCCCAGCTATACCTATGAGATGTGTTTTACTTCCCTGGTACACAGAGGGCTGGCCACGTTCGTGGATGATATAAATCCATACGGGTCTTTTGAGCTTCAAGGAGGTCCGCAGATTTGTATGAGATGAGAACATAAACACATTCTTAAGACTACAGAGTTGAAGTTATTGATGTATGGCACGCTGAGGTGTGATCTTGAACAGCAGGTTTTATTTTGGGTCAGAAGAGGTTTTTTGTCTCTAGCATAAGCAACTGAGAAGGGGATTTTTACTGGAAGTGTTGACACGACCTGAAAACACCAACAGGCTTGCTATGAATAAAAGTTTTATCAGCTACTGTTACAGCTTGGCTCTAGCAAATAGCAGTACTGAGTTAAATAGATTTTAATGATTTATGGTGTTCTGACAAACCAGTCCTTCATCAATCTTGTGATAAAGCACAACTTTTCAGCAGGGAAAAAGTAAAGTCATAAGACTCTGAAAAATATCTTAAGGAGTGAAACGTGGTGAGGTGTTTGGAATAGAAAACAAAATCAGCTCTTGAAGATTTGTTGAGATGGTAACCTTGTACTTAGAGCATGGCTCCTGAGGGGATCTCAGTTATTTTCCATTCACTGCAACTTCACACCTTTTAATTTGCTTTATACCTGAGTAGATAGGTTCTGGTTTTGACCTTTGCATCTGAAGGGGAGACTGTTACTAAAATACTTGTTATTCTTAGAGATGTAGCTATAAAGTGGTCCCAACTGGCTGTAAGCGTTAATTGCAGAAAAGCTGCTACCATACCAGGTGTCTCCGGAGGCCAGGTGCCTGTGCCTGGGTGCACCCTGCGGATGTGCACAGCACGGACCCCTCTGGGAAGGCTGGAGATCAGCCATACGGAGTTGGTGTGCCCGCTGCTGTGGCCATCAGGAGCCCAAAGATGTGGGGGTATTTGCGGAGAACAGCAGAGTAGTAGCAGTAGGTACCTGTTCGTGCCACGTGCCCCAGGTCTGTGAGCGTTGGCATCTCACCTGGGCCAGCTGTGGAAGCAGGTGGGAGCAGCAATGTAAGCGTTACACCTGGAAGTGTCTGTTGCTTTGAGGACCACAATCGCATAGGTGAGCATCAAATGCAGGGAGGCTCTGCCGTGCAGGCCTGGCCCCGAGCAGTGTCTTCGGCCCGATCCAGTCCAGTGGCATGGTCGAAAGCTGGGGAGACACAGAAAGGCAGAGGAGTGTTGTCGTCATGGCCAGCAGCCGCCTGCGTGTTTGTGTCACCGAGCCTGCTTCGTCAACATGGCATAATACGGAAGATTGCTGTGCAGATTGGCGCTGCGACCAGAGCTGCAGATGTCCCATTCTTGTAAATGGGTCTTTGTGTGCTGGAGATAATAGCTGGGAAAAACACTGCCAGAGACGCTGCTGTCAGAACTGTTCCCAGGGCAAAGTTCTGGTTAAATAAGCTGCATAAGCAAGCAATGAAGGTTTTTGATTGTTTCAAAGTATGTTTTTATTCAGGATCAGACAGTATTATAGTAACATGTCCCTGCTGAGCGTGGGGTGAGCGTCACGCGTAAGCCGTGTACAACTGCAGTCCTGCTCCCAGGACGTTGCCTCCGGCCATGGTGGCGCAGTCCCCCCGGGGCGCCTCGGCTGCTGGAGCTGCGGGGCTCTCACCGCAGCTGCGGGCTCACAGCAAGGTGCCACGAGGTCCCTCTGAATTGCACCAGACCCATTGCCCACTGGGCCAACAACATCGTCAGAGGAGTTCTTCTAGGGACAGGTCTGAAATTTTGCATCATGCCCAGGACCAGCCCTGAAGGGACGGTGAGGGGCTGCACAGGCTCCTGCGGTGCCAGCTGCCTTTAGTGTTTCCAGCTTCTTGTGCTCATTGAGTCCAACTCTGGGTCAGCAGCTGTGGAGGGAGAACACCTTAATGGGACCAGCATCCTTGAGATGTTGGGTGCCTCTTGTGGGCCTGTTCTTGTAAGGGAGCTGTTCCTGGGTGGGGGTACCTGTGGTCTTCAGCCCCAGCCCTTTCCCCTTAGATCAGTTGATTTTACTGTCCTGTGTATCATGTAATTATCAATTTACTTTTTGTTCATGATTCATCCTTCCTCAGGCACACGGCTTCGTGCTGCCCATAGCTGCGCTTCCAGCCATGCTCAAGAGAGCACATGTCTGTCCTTTCTTGTTTGCTCGTTTCTGGGTGCTGGGAGAGGAGAACATCTGCGGAGCCAGGCAGTGTTGTCAGATGCCCAGGACCCAGCTGCCAGGTCATTGCTTCTGTCAGAGTCAACACGACTGCTCCCTTTTGGAGAGCGCTTTTGATTAGATAAATCTGATTTGATATATTTGAGGTGATTTTCGGTGGAGGTTGTCAGCGGTTCACACCTGATACTACCTGTAACGCACGTGCTTTTGTGGCTTTGTAGGAGGTGCTGTTTTCCATGGGCAGCAGTAGCTGGGAGCCAGCACGGTAATGAGAGGGATCAAAGGAGTTTTTGGCCAAGGGAGTGTCCCCAAGGGAAGGCAGGAGATGGTTTTGGCACAGGCCACTTCCAGTCACTGGTGGCCCTCCGGGGACCATGCCCCTGGCTGGGTAGGGTGACTTGGGAACGGACCCTTCCTGGCTCCAGGTGGAGCCCGTCGTTTGCAGACCGAGTCTGGCCGCCTTCACCACGCCGACGGCTGGCAGCTGGTACCTGGCAGCAACGGACGAGCAGCTGGGCCAGCCCGAGCCAGGGGGCACGGGGCAGTGCTGGTGGTTCACGGCCACGGCCGTGGCAGAGTCGCCATCCCCTTCGTGTCCACCCACGCCTGGGCTTGTGTAGAGTGCTGTGCCTGAGTCCTGGGGTCCTTCCTGGTAGGACACCAAAGTCATGGACAGGCCTGTGGAAAGCAGGTAGATGCTTCCAGCAGAGCTTCATCCAGCTGCTCACCATGGTTCATGTGCTTAATGAATCCCTCCTATTTTAATTATGTCACTGCAAATACACCTAGGAGGCAGCTTTAAGCTTTGCTATCTTGGCTATGCCTAAAAAAAAAAAATTTGAGTAGCGGGTTTTATCCTTAATATTTATGAGAACTGTAGAACAACTTAATATTATCTTTTTAATTACAAGTGTTACACAGATGTTAATTACCAAGCGAAGATTATATTTCAATTACCATCAGCGCCATCATAACACAAAATGGATACGAAGATTGCTTTTAAATGACAGGGTAACTGATACTGCGTCCTGTGCAACCATGCTACCGTGGCCATGTCAAATGCCTTCAGTTTCTCTTCAGAATAGCACGATCCCTGTTTGTACCTTCCTGATAGCAGCTGAGAATTGATTTCAATTTTTTTTATCTAATTGGCAAGATTCTGTCTGCAGCTCTTGGTACAGAACTGCTCTCAAGCAGCGAAGCAGAGGGGGTCCCAGAGGCACTGGTCCCTGGAGGCCCAGGGGGGCTGGGGGGTCGCAGCCTGCCGTGCCTGCCCGCCCTGTCCTGCCTGCTGCCAGCGCCGCCGCTGTCCCGCTCCCTCCCACGCAGGCATCGCCCTGCCCGTCGTGGCGTTCATTGCCAAGTAAAGTCCTCTCCATCTCTTCTTTAAAGGCTGTGTGACAGTGATTTCCCTCCAGCTGATAGACATAGCTGCTTGTAAAGAATGAAAACTCCCAGAGAAGTGAACAGTTTGCTGTCTGGGTTTAACAGGTGAGTTGTTAGAGGAAAGCTTGTCTAAAGGAGATGAGCTTGTTAAAAGTCAGTATGGGAGGTTTGCTTTACTGTCTCTATTTGCTCAACAAACTCACTCTGGTTTGCAAGAAACCAGCAATCACAATCTTCTTGCTCTTCTCTGCAAGGAAGAACTGTCCGTCCCTGGTTTTGCAGTGTGTCTTCAAAGTCTCAAACCCTCAATGAGCACCTGCGGGTGGTTTCCAGCCATACTGGAGTGACTGGTATTGAGCACAGATGTTCCCCGTGAGCCCAGCAGTCAGGGTGGTCTCGGCAGAGGCACAGTAAGCACGTGCTTACGTGGCTCTATCACAGATTACCAGTTCTCTTTTCTCCCCGTTTCTGCTGTAACATTTAGTGATCAAAACTGAACTCAGTTCTTCAAAAAAGCTCGAGCTGTTTATACATCATGGTAAGTGCCTCCTCATTGCTTCTGGTCCTTCAGAACAAAGAACTTGGTTCTTCCTGCTCCAGAGGCTACAGATCTCCCATTTCCTCAACATCCCTCCTGAGGCTCCTGCCACGCTGTCCCCTGTAGCAGAGGCTCTTTTCCTCAGGCAGTCCCAAAGCCTACTGATGCTTTTGGGTGCCACTGGCAATTTTATGATTATGGTTCACATTTCAACTTTCAACCTCACAAGTAAAATGGCAGCTATATAGATATTGGGGAAAATGGGGAGGGATTTGGCCCCGGCAGCCCAGGAGGGGAGAATGAGCCCCACCGGTGGTCCAGCCAAGGTCCTGCCCTGCTCCAGCCTGTGTCTTGGTGGGACCTGGTAGAGCTGTCTGGTGGCCCCCGGCAGGCCTGGCGACTGCTAGGTCTCGCTGAGCTTGCACAGCAGAAGCACGGCAGGCTGGACGGGGTTTTTGCCCAGTGCTTCATGTCTTCTGCGCTGCTGTTCTCGGGCAGAGACAGTGCCTGGTCCTAGGCCAGCAGCGCAGGAGGCAGTTGTTGTCGGAGGTGACCAATACTTCCTTTGCTGGGTAAAAGCTTAGGGCCAGATTCTGGTTGTGCTTTTGCTGATGATAATTCCTCATGAGTTCGTCAGGGTTGGCTAATTTTTGAGAGCTGAAAACTCCTGCTCCAGGTGATTAACGGTTGGAGGTGGCTGCTGGGATCAAATAAGCTCTACCAGAGGGGTCGATGCATCATCCCAGAGTCACAGCCTTTGCCAGAATGACCACTTACAACTGCAGTGCTTTTCATCTCTGGAGAAAGGGAAATACAGAGACTTTTTTTAATATCTTAACTGGAGTTTTGTAGGTTTCCCACATTGGGACTCCAGACATAAATGCCCAATGGAAGTCAGTGGAAACTGGAGGAGAAATCAGTATATGTGGGCAAGGTGCAACCACTCCAAATAAGCATTTTTGTAAGCTAAAGCACTGTTCGGCTGTGGTTCACTATCACGTAGGATTAAGGTGTTTGATGTTGGTGTGTAGTGCTTGCTAATGCTAAGCCTTGACTCTGCTCTAAAAACAAAATAAGTGAAATCCAGCTTTGTACACTGAAACTTCCTGATGGCTCTCAGCCGAAGTCAATAAAGTGTCTATGTATGTAAGGATTACAGCACGTTTTTCTTGTCTTTCAAAGGCAGAAGCCACTGAGAGTTTCAAGAAGAAAACCTACTGCTCACAGTTCGGAAGTAAAAGGAATATTTCTTGAACCCAGCTGTGGGTATTAGCATGAGATGTGACGGTAATCTCCTGCAGAGCACGGGGTCGCGGGTGCCTTAATTTAAGATGACATCTGCATTTTCAGAAGGAAAAAATAATCTTTGTGCAGCCAAGATCAAGCAATCTCAAGTATGTATCATCTCCGGAGATCCTGCCCAGAATGCAAACTACTTGCTTTTGTTTGAGCCCAGACAAATTGTGCTGCCCCTTTATAATTAGTTTGAGATAAGTCAGGACATGCTATTAAATGATTAGATGACCTTTCATCTGAGTGGGGATTTTGGCCCGTTGGATTCCTTCAGAATCAGCAGGAAAAAAGTTATTGGATTTCTAAAGGAGAAGTGGCAAAGCCTGCCTAAGAGAGGGCAAGTTGGACTGAAAAATGTACACAGCAGCAAAAATTTTGTCGATTGGGGAAAGTATCCTAAATTAAGAAGAACAAAAAAAACTTCCAAAAAGGACATAATGTCTGAGTCCTGGACACCAGAAAACACTTAAATCCCGGCGCTCTATTACTATGCCAACTTACACCATGGTTGGGTGGAAAATAGAAATAACTCTTGTAAGCAACGGCTCAATGAGTGATGCAGGGGAATAAGAAGCCAAGTAATTCCTGGCAGGTTATGGACTTTGTTTCTGCTTTTGGTGCTTAGTCCATGGTGTGACGGAGAGTGCTTTGATCCTACAGACTAGGGTTTATCCTGAGGCTTTATCCTAAAGTCAGGTTTATGTGAGAGTGTAAATGGTGCGTATGCTTCCTACCAAAAGAGCAAGGTTCGGCCCTGCAAATTACAATCCTGGTGTGGGTGGTAGAAGACGAACCAGTCAAAAGTGTAAGTCCCTCAGATATGTTCTACTTACTTAGTCCCAGGATTAATTTTTTATGTTTGTTTTGTTTTCTAAACCTTAAATTGTGGTCCGATATTTGAAATTCTTAACGTTTTCCCTGGATCAGTTGGAAGCTGGTGAAAACAGCCACCACCAAGCTGACTCCAGGGCAGCGGTTCAGAGCCGTGCCAGCTGTTCCCGCTCCAGAGACTGCTGTTCGCATGTTCTCAAATTAAAGCTGGTCCCTTGTCCCCCTCTTCGATTTTCAGACGCTATGGGAAATCAGGTGAGTTTTGGGTACTGTGCAGCGTTTCCGTGCGGCGTCCATTTGCCCCACGGGAGCGTTGCCGGAGCTCGGCATGGCACAGCACGGAGGAGTCCTCCAGGCACCTGGCACTGCCGCGGTGGAGGGATGCAACCCTCCTGCCCCAGGCCCAACGCCCCGCGGCATGCCCGGCTCCTGCCGTGGGGGTTTCTTGTGGCTTGCCAACCCTTGTCTTTTGGCTGTTCTCACACCTCTCTCTCACCGATTACTGGGATGGTTTAAATGGACAGATTTACTGTCAGCTCAACTGAGGGGGAGGTGTTTGGCAATGGGAAGCCGCAGGGACGGCTTTGCAGCAAACGAGGTTGGGGACATTCTCCGGGCGGTGCTGCGTGACAGCAGGGGTGGCAGGGAGCAGTGCTGCGTGTCTGCCCGCGGGAGAGGCAGCACCGAAAATCTCCTGGGTGCTTATGAAAGTCAAACAAAGTCAGGCTGACTCCTTGACTGCTTTTGCTGATAAAACCCAACTTTGTGCACAAAGTGGAGAGGAAGCTCTGAACACTTCTGTTCATGTACTGCATTTTTTAATGATAACTCTTACCTTAAAGAAAGGTGAGTATTTCAACGCCAAGAGTCAGTTTTCCCCGCCTGTGACTTTTTTAATATCACCTAGGTCAACAGTCCTTGTTAGTCCCCTCTGAATTAGTGAGGTAGCTGGGGCTGTTGAGTGAAGACCGAGATTGTCCCAGATTCAGGTGAGAAGAAGCTGCCAGCTATGGTGACAGTACGGGCGTTGTCATTGTCTGGGGCCCCATAAAGTGCGATCGAACTGGGAGATGTTAAATGCACATCTCATGTCCTGAATAGCAAATGCAAGCTGCAAACCCTTTATGCTTTTAATGCAATAAAAGCAAAGGCAGCTGTATACAAACCATTTGGCAGCAGCTGAATGTTCAGGGTATCTGGGACTCTATTAAATCTTTTATGTGCCATGTCTTGAGCAATATACTACCAGCTGATGCCTGCCTTCTGCTTCGCAAATCTGGCAGCATTACATACAATTTTTTCTAATGGCTGTATTTAACTGCTGAAAATTTCCTTTGTGTGGCGAGGGACTGCATTATGCAGAATGAGGACAAAGTAGTCTCTTCTTTCTGCTTTCTTGCCTTGCTTCGCATTGTAGATCTGCTTGAAAATGGATTGAGATCAATTCAAAAAACCACTCTGACTTATTACCAAGTAGATGTTTATTCCTTCCCCAGGAACAGATGCACAAATAGAGAAGCAGAAGAACCAAAAGATACGTGTTGGGACTCCGATGTTTCAGGGGGGATGCATTTCTGTAACCAGGGGCAGTTTACGAAGGGTTCCTGCCGGTGGCGGTGGACCTAAGTGGCCGAGCCTGGCCGGGGCAGCACCGACACCGGTCCTGATGTGCATTCGACTCGCGTTAGATCCCCGCCAAGAGCTGTATTAACGTGGCCATTAACTACTACTGGCTGCAGTAACTATAGCGGTACAAAGAGAGCATAGCTGGGGCACCAGGGAAGTGCCCTCTCGCCCCGGCCGGCCGTCGGCCGTGGGGTGCGCTGCCCCGGGAGCTGCGCCGTCGGGCAGCACCGCAGCGGGGACCGCGCGCCCCTGCGGGCACACGTCCCGGGCCACCCTGCACAGGTCAGCCACCTCCCGCTCGTCCCACGTGGCTGCCCCTCTCCCCCCCAGCGTTTTGGGAGGCTTGGCTGGAAGAAGGACGTTTCCATCAACGCCCACGTTGGTGTTCTTTTCCGGAAAAGAGAGAACAAAAATTTCCAGAGCGCCTGAAACTGGCATTGCTTTGTATGTAGGTGATGCTGTTCCATTTCAGAAAACTGTTTATTATGATTACAGAGTACAAGAAGTTTTCATCATTTTCTTATTTATTGTACTAGGTTTCCATTTTCCATGCAGAGAAACAAAAAGCAAATGACATAAATATAAAATGCAATGCCTGTTAAGATACTGCAACTCACAACCTAAAAAAAAAAAAATTTAGAAATGAATGAGCTTCTAGCCATAATGCAAAATAAACTGAAATCGGGAAAGAATGTTGTTCAGTGCCTGGGTGGCTGTTACTCAAAGGTTTGTTTTTAGAGAAGTTATATAGCAGTGACTGTGTTTTAAAGGGATATTGTTAGGTCTTTTCTGCTCAAAGAATTTATAAAATATGAAGTTATTTTTGCCTGGTTTATTAAATGTGCAACCAGTTTAGTCTGCTTTAGGCAGCGGTTGGATCCTGCTGGTGCCTTGCATTGTGCTAGGTAGTTCATTATTATTAAGTTTGCACAAAGCAAGGGTTTAGCCTTACATTCTTGTATTCTGAACAGTCCCTGGCAGGTGTAGCCGATGGAGCTTTCGCACGCCCACAGGTGCCGGAGGGGACCGTGCCAGCCGGGGGACGGGGCTGGGGACACCCGTTCTCACCCGATAGCTCAGAGACGTGCGGGGGCACGGGCTGCCCTGCCTCGGTGTAGCTGCCGGCGCAGGGCACGGCTCTCAAGAGCGAGCACCGTTTGCGGGCGTTGGGCTTGCCGGTGCCGCTGCAGGCAAGTGTGAGTTCGACCCAGCAGAAGTTGCTCGGGTCAAGCCGCCCGAGAAGCGAGCCTTTAACGTGAGGTCTGAGGTGTGTGTGGAGTTATTTCAATACATAATTTTCCGTTCTTACCGTAATTGTAATGACGACTGCAAAATAATCCCCATAATTTTGGTGTGCATTGCTAATTGGGATGTTTTTATCAGGCTAATGATAACCACCTATTATTTTGTCACCTTCTTGCTGCAATGTGTCCTTGATGATATTATATTGTGCGCCATTAGCACTTGCAAATGGTTATTAATGGTGGTATTTTAGAAGCGTGGAAGAGTTTGGCGGCTCCCATCTGTCTGCGATGTTACTTCCGTCCACAGAAGCTCCCTTTACGTGTTCCTATGGTGTCTAAGTGTGACCTGCTCTCTAAGGAGCTGCCTGAAGCCACCCCCAGGTCAGCCTCCCTGCGCCGCTCCAGATGAAGGCTGTATGACTAAAATGCCAAATTACTTATTTTTCAATGAAAGTACATCCTGTGCATTGTAATCATGAGCACGTCTGATAATTAAAAGCGGACAGATGTAATTATATCAGCTGTAGAAATTTCATTCGTTCTCTTAAAAATAGTTACCTTGATAACTGATTAGCTCTTTTAAAAATAGTTACCGTGGTAATGAAGGTGTCGTTAGTATCAGAAGGACCGAGGGAGGCATGCCAAAGGCAATGCTGGCGGGGAAGCCCGTGCCAGCCCGGTGGGCTTTGTGCCTGTCGGCCCGGCGGGCGCCGGGGCCAGGGGCTGGCTTCTCCCTCCAGGCCAGGGGCTGCCGGCCGGCCCGGCTCTGCGTCCCGGGAGGGGGATGGCCGCGAGCAGCCGGTGGGAAGCGGACCTTTCGTGGGGAGGGGGACCCACCGTGGCGTCCTGCCCGCCCGGCCGTGGGAACAGGCTGTCCCGTCCGGTGCGGTGGGGAGCAGAGCGGGCAGGGTGGGAGGCGGGAGGGACCCGGCCAGCGGCAGGCAGCTCGGTCCGCAGCGTGGCCCGTGCCTGGGGAAGGACGCCTTCCCCCTGACGATGGCTTGGTGCTGCGGGGGCTGGGAGCCTGGGCGGGCTGCGCAGGAGGGGCTCTGGGGTTACAAGAGCCCGTCCGTGCATAGATGGTCTGTCTCGCAGGGACAGAGTACCGCTGCCTTTCTAGGGGCGCGCTGTTTGTTGTTGTTAACAAATGTACATTTCAATCGCTTTCTGCTAAAACAAACGGGATTATTTTGACCTTTCTGAGCGCAGCTACACATGCGGTAGATTGAAACCAATCTGCCCAAGGTTGGCAGCCAGCGGTTGGCAGCCAGGGGAGAGAAGCCCTGCCGTTGCCCGAAGCCGGTCTGCATTCGGAGGCAGCGAGCACAAAGCTCTCTGCCGCAGTTCCCAGACACCATTCCCTGCTGGAAAGCTCTCCCTGGAGCCGGCCGTCACATCCTCGAGGAAGTTCTTGTGTGGCTGTGCAGCAAAAGGCGGCCCGGGTGGGCTGGTGCGGTGCCCAAAACGTGAGTGCACGGGCACTGCGCTTGGAGCGGGGATGCTCGTATCTGCAGATCCCAAGTCACGGCCCAGGGATCAGGAATATTTGATAGCGGGGTAGAAGTGCTGAGTGGCGTGGGTCTCAGCCTGGTAAAGCAGCAAATGAGGATACGAAGCATTTTACTAAATCTCTTTTCTTCCTTCCCCTTCTGTGGTATTTCAGGTGTGTATTGTGCAGAAGAGAGACACTGAGAAGATGTATGCCATGAAGTACATGAACAAACAGCAGTGCATCGAAAGAGACGAGGTTCGCAATGTGTTCAGAGAGCTGGAAATCCTGCAGGAGATCGAGCACGTGTTCCTGGTGAATCTCTGGTGAGCAGCTCCTTTCCCTCTGCCTCCCGGGGCTGCCTGCCCTCAGGTGCTCGCAGAGCAACGTTCTCCCCGTCCTCCTGGGGTCTCGGACGTCCGTGGGAGCATCCCAGTGAGCTGCTACAACGGAAGTCCGTGATCACGTGAAATGTGTTCAGGAAACATCGCACGGAAGATATCCATATGTTATGGCATCAAACATTTTAAAACGGCTTAGCTTCTCTTTTTCCATCAAAAACCTTTGTGTGTTTGTTGGGTGTTTTTCAGAGCTTTCTTGCAACGACCACTGTCAGGTCCCTCCCAAGAAACCCCCTGCCAATTTAACCGTAAAATATTTTTGTACCGTTGTGTGTTGGTGTGCAGTTCTCCTGAGGTGTCTTGGGGCAGTACAATGCTCCCAGTGATTGCCATTAAAGAAATGGTCCATCTCACGTGCACGGAGATACTGAGAACTTGTGGCAGTCTGTGGTGAATCTGATACTGCGTGGGGCCAATTTTTCTAACAAATAACAGCTGGAAAAGTCAAAGAAACTGGCATTTCTAGAGATGATGACTTATTAATACAAAAATTATACAAAACATATAGTGTTTTACACAGTAGGTATTTGGTCCCTCTAAGGGACTCGATCTCGCAGAGGTTGGCTAATAGTTTAAATAGAACTGCTCTCAGCAGCAGCCGGGGTGTTCAGTGAAGTGTTACTGGGATAGGTCCTAACTCAAGACGTTTTAGCAGGTCCTGCTAAAGCAGGTCCAAGCTGTCCCGACCGTGTTTAGGTCCGTGCAGGCACTGCAAAGGCGGCTCCATAGACCTACGCTGAGGGATGCTGATGGGGTGGGGGGATTAATATGGTTGTAGGGCAGCCAAGGAGATGCACTGCATGTCATTTTTTACTGTGACTGTCTAGACAGGATGTGTTTCAAAAGCATTACCAACTAAAGCTATTTGTTAGATTTCAGCCCGATTTGAGGAGTTTTTTACAAATTAAACCCTAAAACATTACTCAGCAATGAGGATGGTTTTTGCCAGTGCACACACAATCAAGTTAATATTGAGCAATTTGAAATGTAACTATATTTAGTGATCTATTACTGAAAAAAAGTTGTGAGATCTCTTCAAATTATCAGGTGCTTGGCCTTTTGCTGGAGAACGACTAAGGGCAAAAAGTGCTTCGCAACACGTTCACTGGCCACATAAAATATATTCCTTTAGAGTTTACATGTGTCATTATGAAATTTTGCACAAAAAAATAATTTACAAGTTTAAGAAAAGAGTGCATTGTATCCTAAGATCATTGGTTAGTTTGGAATGAGTCCTTAGTAGTCAGCCTCGTGATCCTCCCCCGGCTCCTGCTGCCAGGCGGTCCGGGTGGTCCCACCTCTCTCTGCCTTCCCGCCCTGTGAAGGAGTGCCCGACATGGGACAAGGGTCAGAAAATCCATCATCTTCACCCATGGTCAATGAGCATGCCACAACTGATCCTGTGCCAGCAAGCACCTCTGATCACTGCTAGGAGGGAGCTGGGGCAAGAGCAAATACAGGACGCATTGCAGGGTGATAGAAGGAAGGAGCTGATGTCTTATATTCCCAGACTGCAGGAGGAGTGACGTTATGAGAGGTGATGGAAAACCTTTGATAGCCCATTGAGTGGAGGATGACAGACTGAGAAGGAAAGACTGGTCCCTTCTTTTCCTGAATATGAGACCTGGGTTGCTCAAAATTTTGCCTAGAATTTATTCCCCCAGTGTCTTGCACAGCCTTGGCATGGTTTGAAATGCATTCTTTCAAACGATAGCATGGCTTTTTCTAAAGGCAGGCTTCTGCAGCTATGGCTTAGAGAGTGTCATCAAGGCAAGTAAGCACTATTTCCATCCAGTGGCTTTTGAGATTGCCTAAAAATCTGTGCAGCCACAACCACAAGGAGAAAATAGTAAATGTAAAATAAAGGCCATGCTTACTTGGTAAATAAGGGGTAAGCAAAAATAATGTATGAAATAAAAAACGCAAGGACGTGCATCTGCAATGCACCGTAATCTCCTTCAGGGATTGCAAGGCTTATGTTACTATTGAAATGTGTTTTTAAGGCTAGAATCAGTGCCTCGTGAACAGCGGCCTGATTTCACAGAGACAGAAGAGGGGCAAAAGCAGCAGTTTTTCCCAGGGAAGCTGCACACCTTGCGTGGCTGGATAGGCTGAGCCTTGGGCAACCGGCTGGCCGCAGGCGTCCCCTCCCTCTCCGGCGATGTTGGATGCGTGGCAGGCTGGTGGGTGGGAATATTTTCAACAATTCAGTAAGTTTTATACGCAAAGTGATGAAAGTTGGTAATACTTTACATGCTTTTTGTTGATCTGTTACTCCAGAAGAGCCAAGTAAGTTAATATTTATTTTTTCAGCAGTTTAGCAATTGCAAATATTTTTTTCCAACAAGTAATGAAATTCTTGATAAAACTTCCCTCTTAGCAAATTTTTCCCTTTCAGCTCGTACTTTTAGAATAAACCTACATTTAAGATGAGAGCAGAAGTGTGTGATTCATAAGCATTATACAATCCCACATACTCTTTCCTTAGAAATACTATCGCCAAATATAACAATTGAACTTTGTTTTGTAGTGTATCCTCACTGCTGTCAGTCTCCTGTGGGATCCACTGCAGATTTAGAGAGGCGTTTTACTCTACAGTAAATATAAATCTCTTTTTCTGTTTTTTTATGGTTAAATTAGCAGTTGTATTTTCCAATTCATTTTCAGGATAGGGAGAGATATTTTAAGTCGGTTTATCAGATTGTTCACAATTGAAAATGCGAAGTTTCTCTGAAGTGACTGGCTAGCAAAGCCCCGAGCTCTGCCTGCAGCTCTGCCTGCAGCTCTGCCTGCTGGTGGGGTTACACGGCAGCGCTCGGGAGGTGACAGTGGCAGGGCGAGCGCAGGGAAGTGAATTGGGATACTTCCTTCTTCAAAGGAAGCACTGCTTAGCATAGCAATAGGTTAAAAAACAAGACAGCATCTCGAGTTGCACTTGCTTAATTAGGAAGGTGTAAGTACCGAAGCCGGCATATGCTCGTAGTGGGACTGTTTGCAGTTTTCACAGGAGCTGTGTAATGAGGGGGGGGGAAAGCCTGACTTGGTTTCGTGACTCCTATGAGACTCAGCCTGCTTGCTCACACGCCGCCGGTCCCGCAGGTACTCCTTCCAGGACGAGGAGGACATGTTCATGGTGGTGGATTTGCTTCTCGGTGGCGACCTGCGCTATCACCTGCAGCAAAACGTTCAGTTTACGGAAGAAACGGTCAAACTCTACATTTGTGAGATGGCGCTGGCTCTCGACTACCTACGAAGTCAGCATATTATCCACAGGTAACCATGCAGTCTCTTGCTTGCAGTCGGTAGCTGGCGGGAGCTGCCATGCGCTGCACTGCCCGTGGCTGGTTTGGGGTGGGTGATGCCGCCTTTGCTTAATGCCACCGGTGCCCCTGAGTCAGGGAACGGCTGGCACTAAACCGCACTGGCAGTGCTGGTCCTGGGCACCCTCCGGCTGCTGGTCCTGCTCCCCCGTCACTCGGAGGAAGCCTGACACTTTGCTGGGGGCTGAAGGCACCTTCCAGGGCGGGTTTCAAAGCAATAGAGGGCTTCACAGAAATAGGCCTGGCACTGTGTTATTAATTTTCCTTGGAGATGATGCCTGAATAAGCCCAACGCTCCCACTTTTTTGCCCAGTTGCCCAGGAAAAGCATATTTCTAGTCCATCATAAAGGGACCTGTCTCCTGTTAGGGTATTTTTGGTTTATTCGTTCCTAATTTTTGATAGATAAAAAAGTTGCAGGTTTTTTGTTGTTGAGTTGCATCCTTGATCTGACTGAGATTTCATCTTGCTGTAACCTTGCTTCTTTTCCCAGAGACGTAAAACCAGACAACATCCTCCTTGATGAGCAAGGTAGGATCTCTCTGCCTTGCTTTGTCTGCCTCCTTCATTCGAGGGACCGACTCTTTAGTCTTGAATACCATGCGTCTTTTTATCTGGGAAAAGTGTGGAAAAAGCACCACTCTTTCTAATTGATCGGTGTTTGGTTGAATGTACCTGTACGTTGTAATGCCAGGGAAGATCCGCCAAGGGCAGCCCCTCTTCTCGTTGCCCCCACCTCGCTTCGCCCACACTCTGCCTCCTCTCTCACTAGTGCCCCAGTGCACGGGTCACCCATGCCAGAACTGCGGTACCTGGCATTGTGGGAGGGCACAAAGCACAAGAACTGACTTAATGTTGAGTTGCAGAGTGAGTGATCTGCACATACACTTCTAGGCTAGTTTTGATGTCTTCCCGGGGGGATGGAGCTGGGCTGAGCCAGGTGGAGTGAGTTCAGGAACCTTTATGAGAGCAACTATTGGTAATATTGTCTCAGTGGCCTGCATAGGAGAAATGCCATAGGAGATCCTATAATGACCTCTGTTCCAGCAGTAAGTCTTATAAAACAAAGACACGATCTCAGGACAGCAGGCTCCAAACCATCCGAGTTTTACCATAAAGCCTCATCAAAGCCAAAGCTTGCACTTACATGGAAGTTAATTACAAAATAGCGCAGGGTATAAAGCCCAAACATAAATGGGAAAAAAGAGATGTAAGGGAAGACTTCACAGGACAAGGCAGTCTGTCATTCACACACCACTTTCATAACTGCCTTGTAGATAGAGAGCAGAAAGTAGCTTCCAGAAGGGTGGGGTTTCTGTTTAGCAGGCTGGCTTGAAAAATAATGACCTATTCTGAATTTTAACTTTCAGTCCTGATGACAGAGAAAGTAGAAACAGAGAGAAGGCATTCCGCTTTTTGAAATATCTTAATGGTTTCTTCATACAGCCTCAGGGTTTGGGAAGTATTGTTATGATTTCATTCAACTGGCGTGTCCAGATTTGCTGTGGTCTGTACGGAGTGGCAGCACTGGTTTAGCTCTGGGACTTTGAGGTAGTCGTGGTTCAATGGCTTTGATCAAAAACAGTTCTAGGGTTTTAATCAATGCGACCAAGGCAGTATCCTAGTATAGTGTTTCCCTGTTGTCTTCTTCACTGACTGTAGCTTCTGGCTAGAGGAATTTGACCAAGTGCTGGAGCTGGTGTAGGTTACTAGTTTGCTCCAAGTGTGATTTAAAATCAAGACCCAAAGCTAGCTACCATTTAATCACCTAGCCAGCCTGAGGTCCTGGGAAAGCTTCGGGACCTGTTACGGCTGTTCAGAGGGCTCTGATCCTGACCTGCCTGTGCCCACGCTACACTGTCTGAGGGCAGAAGCTTAGGAAACAAATGTATGCTGTCTCTACACTGCCTCTATTCCGCGTTGCGATTAATTCCTTCTTAAAATGTGTCTTTATTTAAGGTCATGCACATTTAACAGATTTTAATATTGCAACAATAATTAGGGACGGTGAAAGAGCAACTGCATTAGCTGGAACAAAGCCATACATGGGTAAGAAATAATAGCTGTTCCTTACATCTGTATTTTACATTTCAAGAGCACTCACCGCATGCTGCCTGATGGTCCCTGTCTGTGACGAAGGCACTGAATTAATTTAGCACATTAATGCATGCGCCCAAGTCATTCAGCAGAGCCTGCTCGTTTGAAAAGTGAAAGTGCCAGAGTGAATGAATCGCCGTCAGCACGCCCTCCCCATCCCGCCCTGCCCCCCCCGCTGGCCCCAGCCTGGGACTTGGTGCGTCCTGGCGGGTGCTGGGTTTCTGCCGTCCCTCGCTCGCCCCGTTGGGAGGGCTCTCCCCACGTGCCCAGTGAGGGCAGGCATGCTGCTGCTGCGGCTCACCCTGGCTTGCAAAGCCTCCCCTCGGGCAGTAGTGCATCAGAATAACCGTGGGGTTTACATACTGACTTCGTGAAATACTGGAATAGAAACAAACTGAAGCCAACGAGTAACCTGTTGCATTTTGCCCTTTCTGTTCAGCCCCGGAGATTTTCCATTCCTTCCTGAACGGCGGGACGGGCTACTCCTTCGAGGTTGATTGGTGGTCGCTGGGAATCATGGCTTACGAACTGCTGCGGGGCTGGGTAGGGCTCCCGGACGGTCCGAGGCCTAAGAACACACCTTCTCATTGACTGCAGAGAAGAGAGGGAATTTCTTCTGATCTTTCTGCTTTTTTTCCCCAGAGACCATATGACATCCACTCCAACAACCCCGTGGAGTCTTTAGTTCAACTCTTCAGTACTGTGAGCGTTCAGTACTCGTCTGCGTGGTCAAAAGAAATGGTTGCTCTATTAAGAAAGGTAAATAGTCCTGCTGGCATGGTTTACATTGTACATTAGCCATAGCGTGTGCAGCTAAAAAAATTTTCAGCGTATTAATAAATAATGTAAAATTGAAATAGTACTAGTTTTTATGACTTTGTTCAGGCTTAAGCGCAGATTAATCTTGTGGGTTTTTTGTTTATTATCCCTGTAATAAGATGCCTTATGTTTGATATCAAGGGAAGGAAGAAGGCTGGGTTTGGTGAGACAATCTAATTCCTACCTGGGCTAGAGCTGTGCCCTTCCAGCATCCCTCTCAGTGGTCATCGTTACCTAAAAAGACAGCAACTGTGGCTGAGACCGCCGTGTGAGATGGAGGAGCAAGCGCTGCCCCTGCTGTGTTAGCTGCTCCCTCTCGCCAGTTCTGCCGGGCCAAAGGGTCGGTGTGTTTGGTTGTGAGAACTGTTTGGGGGGAGAGGTTCCATATTTATTGGCCAACCTGCTGCTTTCCTTGTACTGCTACACGAGAAAGTTGTTGATCTGGTGTGGAGGCTGTGTTTTAGCTTCTGCTTGCTTGAGAGCTCAGAAAAAGTAGCTGATGAGTGTGCTATAAAAAAAGATACACATGGCGCTGACAGCAAATAAGTGACTCTGATGTAAGTTAATGTTGGGTGGACAATTTACATAATTAGATTTTGTTTTAATGAGAAGCAGCATTGTTAGTTATGGCTGCAGCAGAGCATTCAGCAGGTTCACATTGCCATCTGCTGGGCTGGCAGCAGTCGGGCTCCTGGAGACCAGGCGGGAATTAAACATCTCACCAGGACAGTGCCAGCAGCCACCTCAGCCTGGAAGGCCCACCGTGTCCCCCAGAGCGCTGGGGTTTCTGTGCTCGGGGTGCCCTGGCCCTGCGCCCTGCCTGCTGGGGAGCCCGGGGGGCTCGGCCGGTGCCCAGGGCCGATGTCGGGTGCTGCATTGCCCACCCACCCGCCGCAGCCAGGTCCCGCTCCCTGCTCCCACTCTGGCACGGCAGCTGTGCTGGCATGGACGCCCCGTGTCTCCTTCCTGCTGGGCCGGTGCCGTCCCAACGGCCTTACTTGGGAATTCCCCCCTTTTTGTTTTAAGATGAAGATAATTTTATGGCGTGCAAAAGTGCCAAAAAGTTCCCCAGGCGGCAGTTGCTGGTCGAGGTGGTCTTTTACCCTGTGCCCTTCACAAGCAGCGCTGTGCTTGGGCGCTTGGCGGGCTGTAAGGACGGTCACCGTTGCCTGCTTCTTGCATAGTTACCTTTGGCATTGGAAAAACACTCGGTGCTGACTCTTATTTTCCGCAAAAAGGTTGTAACGAGCTGTAACTAGCACGCCTAGAATTATGCCGCGTTTTTTTTAAAGGGAACAGTCCTAGATGGGCATTTTGTAGAGGTCCTACCGTCGGTGTCCGTCAGCCGGAAGACCGTATGTGCTCAGCTTGCAGATGCCCAAAACCGAGCTGGGGCAGCCGGAGGTCAGGACTCGAATTCTAGGTGCTCTGGAAAAATGGCAAGAACTGGTCCAGAGGTGGGGTGCGGCTCCAGCACCAGTGGCAGCGGCACAGGCGGGCAGGGGGGCCGGCTCCTGGAGAGGGGCGAGGGTGGGCACAACTCGCCCGCCACGAGCATCCTGTGCTTGGGAGAGGACGGGCACACACGGGGCTCTGAGGGTGCACTGCAAAGGTGGCATCAACCGAGCTTCAGTGGAGGTGTTCACAAGGGGAGACTAGGCACAGAATTTTCTGGAAGCCCTACCCTGTGTTAGATGTACCTCCACGTTAGATGTACCTCTGCGTTAGGCTTACCTCCAGCAGTCCTGGGAGCCGTAACTCACGTCAGCTGAGCTCACAGCGTGGTCCGTGGTACTGACTTCTTGGAAAAATCAGGTCTGTCCTCAGACTGGTGTCTCAGTGGATCCACCGATCATTTTGAATTTTTTTCTCTGTGTTTAGTAATCCGTGCATGTGATAAATGGAGTAGTATCCCCTGGTGTCACAGAAATGGTGTGAAAATAGGACTTGTGGAGGTTGAAAGCGAAACGGTGAGCCTCTGGGGGAATCAACATCTTTACAAGGGAGCAGGGTCTGTCCCTGCCATGGGGACGAGTGTGTCGGGGCAGCAGCACCCGGGTGCTGCGGTGAAGGGTCATGCGTTGTAGGTGGGCATGGGAGGAGCAAACCCGCAGTGGTTCAAGAGCTCACGGTACCGGATTTTTGGCCATCTGGTTTCACAATCTCCAGAAAGTTTTTCTAATATTTTTTTTTCCTATATTAAGTTAATGTATTTCCACGACAGAAAAGGTTGCTGTGTGGCTGAACCATCTGAGTCGTGCTAAAGGCAAGGTGCTGCTGGGCTCCTTTTTTTTCTCTCCTCTGACGGGAATGCTTTTCTCTCCCCAGCTGCTGACGGTGAACCCCGAGCATCGCTTTTCCTGCCTGGCTGACATTCAGGCCTCAGCGTACTTGTCCGGTGTGGTCTGGAGCGACGTCTGCGAGAAGCGGGTGGAGCCGGGCTTCGTCCCCAATGTGAGTAGGAGCGATCTGTGCCCTGGCCCCGAGCAGGGGCCGCTTCTCATCGTTACAGCAACTGCTGCGTTCAGCAGAGGCTTTCTGACAGAGAATTAGTTTCTGAGTGTATTTGCTGGAAGAGGGAGTCTGTGCTGTGCCTAACACGCATGGTGCCATGTCATGTGTCCCGGCAGAAAGGCCGTCTGCACTGCGACCCCACCTTCGAGCTGGAGGAGATGATTCTGGAGTCGAGGCCCTTGCACAAGAAGAAGAAGAGGCTTGCGAAGAATAAGTCAAGGGATAACAGCAAAGACAGCTCACAGTCTGTAAGTGCTTTCTGGGGTAATGGCCAGCTGGGAAAAAAGGCTGAGCTGCTGAATTTGGGGGTGTATAGCACTAGTTACTGCGACAATGCAGTAACCGCCGATTTATTTTCATAAAAACATTTGCCCAGCGGAGTCTTCCTGATGACCAAAGGTTCCTCTTCTGCAAGTTTGATAAAACTCTTTCACAGTAATCTGTACTTTGGGAAATTAAATGAGAAACAGAGGTCCCGGCACGCCGGTCAAGAGAAAAACTAAAAAACAAAATACACATCCATATGATCTTCACCTTTCTGAGAGGCGCTGCCCCGCGTCTGCGACAGCTGTCAGTGGGTTTACACGGGAGTAGTTTATCCAAGTGCTGACAACGGCCACGCAGAAACATCCAGCCAGTCAGTCCTGGTTCTGCGTAACAGTCCTGCGTTCTCTCTTGCTGCATGAGCTGCGCGGCTGAGTAAGCCTCACGGCTCCGCCATGCTCCCGCACCGGCGTGAGCTCTGGCTGCGCTGGCTGGGGAGGCCGGCACAGGAGCGTGGGAGAAGTCTGCCCCCGAGCACTTTCTGCAGAGGGAGATCCATTAGCTGGGAAATTAAGCTAGAGATGAGATGCATTTGTTTCTTCTTTTCACTGTGGGAGTCATGGTGCTTTTATATCACAGGGGAGATAAATACAAGAATCTTGGTTTTACAGAGCAGGCATGTCCCAGGAGTAAAACCATTTCCTTACGCAGCAGATCAGGTACTCGGTCCTGCAGAAAACAGGGTTTTGTAAGGGGTGTTTGCAGGTACGGTGGTGTGCCAGCGAGGCCTGGGAGAGCAAACACACGTTACCCACTGTCCCTGCTTCTGCATAGTGCCTCCGAGCTGCGCAAGTCCCAGACTAAGGGAACAAACATTGTTCCCCCCCAGCGAGGTCAGGACCATCCCCTGTCTGAGAGCAGCAGGGAACGCCAGGCAGGATTTTGCCTGCACCAATTAACTGCAATGGATCCCTTCCCTCTTCAGCGGGAGTTAATGCCGCGATCAATGAGACTTACTGTAAAAGGCCAAAGAATAAATCGGGAAGCGAGGGAAGAAAACACCAGAATAAGCAAATTTGCAAATACCTCTCCGAGGTTTTGCTGCCAGGAGAGTTAAGGGCACTTTGCCTGCCAGGACGCACGGGCGATTGCCAGCTGCCCAGGCAGGCGCCGGGCCCGAGCCCGTCCCTCGCTGTGGCTGGGGGTGCACGGGTGGGCGGCGCGAGGGCTGGGTGAGACTCTGCCTGGGCAGGAGACGGCCATCCCTGCTCCGGGTGGAGTGCGGCAGCGGCGTCTGGCTTCGGAGGAGGTCTCTGCACCTGGGCAGCAGTAGTGCAGGAGGTAGAATAAAGGCAGAAATCGGGAAGCCCGGGCCACCCACACACCTGCCTTTCCCCCCTGCCCCACGGGTGCTGCCAGCTTCCCCGGTGTGCATGCAGGCAGCGTACTGCACAGCCCCTGGGGACGGTGCGCAGCCGTCTGGGGGACCAGGCAGCAGCTTTGTGCCTTGTTCTTGCGAGGACTCGCACACGCAGGCTTTGTGCTGGTCTCTCCCCCACGCTGGCTTTCCTTCCTATGGGCAGATAGCACTCCCAAAAGCAGAATACACAGATAAACATGTTGTGTGTGTCTGGAAAAGGGTGTGCTATCTGTGTTCTGTGGAAAACTGCTTGCTGCAGATGAAACAAGCCATGAAGGCAATCAGCTGTGCTGTTTCCATCATCTGTTTCAGCTGAAGTTTCTGGTGGCTGGGAGGCTCGTACAGCTGGAAGTGCTGCAATGCTGTAGGCAGCAATGAGATGCAAATGGGACTGCTTATGCATGTAGTGTTTTTCTTCAACAGGAAAATGACTATCTCCAAGAATGCCTTGAAGCTATCCAGCAAGACTTTGTCATCTTTAACAGAGAGAAGTGAGTGTGTGTGGGGGTTTTTTTTAAGGAAAAAATACCCTTTCTCCTGACTTCCCTTAGGAATCAGAGTGCCAGTGCCTCATGGCTGGGAGCATCTGGCTGCAGGCTTAGCCCTGGGTGACTGATGTCACCCGAGGAGCTCAGGTGCTGCCTCTGTATGAAAAGCAATTCTGACCAAGAAGGGAGACAAGATCAGGGATTATTAATCACTGCCATTAAATAAAATATGCTGCAGAGACACCTCTGGGATTTAACATATATATGTGACACTGCTTCAGTTTCCCCATTGCATCTTCTCTCCCATCCTGCTTTTACAGGATGACGGTTTGGAGAATGAAGGCGAGGAACGTGCTAAAACCTCTGCAGGGCATGAGCGGGCAGTGAAAGCGCTGGAGTTAAAGCAGCTGCTTTTTCCCCATGTTTGAGCACGCTGCCATGGGCATGTTTGGTTCATAAGTAAAGGAGATGTCCTCCGTGGTGCGTGGCAGGGAGCCTGCTCACCTGGCCATGGCACAGGGCACTTCTGGCCGAGGTGGGCAGCGCTCCTGAAAGCTGAAGCCTTGCAAGTCATTGCAGAGTATTTTGGAGCGTTTCAGTGCGTTTTGCTGATACGTTGGTCCCTGTCATTGCCATTTTATGTGCTCTCTGTGTGTGCTCCGGAAAGACTCCTCTTGTTCACCATGGGTCTGCTGTAGGCACCTCTTGAGGAGCGGTGCGTGGCCAGCCCGGGGCATGCTCGCTGCTGCAGACCACCTTCACACCACTCCTTCTATGGGGCATTTGATCTGGGGATGACTGTGTAATGCCTGGTTCATCTGGGGATGACTGTGTAATGCCTGGTTCCTCTGCTCCGCACAGGCTAAAGAAGAGCCAAGAGCAGACAAGTGAGTCCCTGTCCCCCCCCGAGACCACCGACGAAGCCGAGACGGAGGCCGAGTCTGAGACCTCCAACTTGAACATGTGCAGCTCCGTCTGCTCCTCCGCAGGCAGCAGCTAGGCTGCAGTCGCCGGGCGAGGGTCGCCGGCCCGCGCCGCACCGATAACCCGTTCTCAGGTTGCGCTGAGCACCACAGGCTGTCCTCCGATACCACCGGAGAGCACCGACAACTAGTCTTGCAAAGCTGTAGCAAAAGAGATAGTTCTTACAGAACTGCATTCCTGGATTTAACGGATCGCCAGTTCGGCACGCTGGTTGCCTGTCGTGGGTAAAGATACTTGCTATGCAACTTGTCGGAGGAGGTAGATCAACTTCTTTACTTGTTCTTTTTTAATGTCAGGTTGCTGATCTGCACATGTTTTTAATACAGTAAGATGACAAGAAAAGAAGTTACGTCCTTGGGTACAACAGGGGAAGACACCGAGCAGGTGTGGCGAGGGAGGAGGGCTGAATAGGTGGTTTAAATTTTACTTTGGCGTTCCCTGTTCGTAAAGGCTGCCGTAGGGACAAGCAATCCCCCGTGTAAATCGAGCAGCCCCGGGGCCTCTCTGGGCTGTGGCGGGCGGCACCAGCCTCCTGGGAGCCTCGGGCTGTTCGGGTCCTGCAGCATAAGGACATCCCAGGCACGTCCTTGTCCTCTCGTCACCTGTCAGAGTTTCTTTCCCAAGTTGGGGCAAATAAATGTTTTTTGTGCACTCCATGAATTCTTCTGGGGCTGGGTAATGATTAAACATGTGCTTGAGGTATTTAAAATATTTGCTTTCTTCGCATAGCTGCTGCTATGGGTGGCGAGGAGCTGTGCAAGCGGACCGGAGGGTTTGGTTCTGTTTGTCCAGGTTCGGAGGACGCAGTTTATCACAGGTTCAGACTTTATTGGAGGCAAAGTGGGTGACCTTGCAATGCTGCTCGGTTATGAAAGAGGGGAATATCTTAGTCCACCCTTCGATTTGCTTTATTTTCAGTGTGAAGTAAAAGTACTGTATATAATTTACCGATACCTGTTTTAACTTCTTAATGAGACGGGAGATCTCCTTAACTTGTTCCAGCTGTGGATATTGCCTTTCTTGTTTCAGAAGCCTTCACTATATTAGTTGCTTAATCTGCTGTAGAGTGGCTTTTGGTTACTATTGCTAAAAATGAGCCATGGGTTCTGCTGCAACGTACAGCTATTGTGATACACAGGGGTTTCGTTAGGACTTTATTCGCTTTCAAACTATCAACATCTGTTTGCTGCCAGACATAAGGAGGTTGCAGTGTTTGCATCCTTACTGTATATTCGTAATGCAAAAATGGATAGAAAATGTTTTTAACAGATGCGGATTCTTTTAGGACAGATTTTGTTGCGTTTTTTGTTTCCGTGAATAAAATAGAAAGGCCTAACTGGTATGAAACAATTTTATATGAAAAATGACACGACGCATTTATTTTCCACAGTTTTATGTGGAGATTAGTACGTGGCTAAAATTGTGCAGAACCAAATTTTCACAGAAGTCTTTAAAAGAAGTGTTCAGGTGTGCAGGCACAGCTGGTGTGCAGGGGAGGGAAGCCGAAGCTCTGGTACCAGTTGCGCAGTTATCTTCAGGACAGAGCCAGGTAAATGCTGTCAGACACGGCAGCTCTCGCCGGGGTGCTGAGCGCCCAGCCCCCGGGCCGTGCCCGCTGAGGGACCAGGGTCGCACCGCGAGGCCCCGGCGTCGGCCGCGGGTCCTTGCGCGGGACAGCCCACGCCTCGCTAGGAGCTGCCGTCGTGCCGGGCTGCAGGGGAGCCGCGGGCGTTCAGCGAGCGAGGGCTGAAACAAAACGCTTTGCCCGGCTCCTTCTCCCGGCTGCAGGAGCGCTCCTACCCCGGCTCTGAGCCCGGGCTGCGCTGCGGGGGACCTGCCCTCTCTGCCCCGCGTAACCTCCGGTCTGATTACCGGGAGCCAGGGTAACCTAATTACCCCAATCGCCGTCTCCCACACGTCGGCGCACGCCTGTGTGCGGGCGTGCGGATGGGCCACGCGCTCTGGCCCAGGCCCCGCTGTCTGCGTGGGCAGCCTGCTGCTCGCCCCCGAGCTCTCTGCGCGCACCTCGTGTCCCCCGTCCCCCACCCGGGCTCCCGGGGCTGTCCCGGCGCAGTGCGGCGCTCCTTGGCTGCCGCCTCCGCCGCCTGCCTTGGCGGGGCCGGCTCGCAGCGCGGGGAAACGGTGCCTGTCGGCAACGGCCGCTAGCGATGGCCAGGGTACTTCGCAACGTAGTAGTAACACTTAAATCTCAAGTCACAAAACCACATCAAGGCCAGCTCTGATTTGCTTCTGATCAGAGCAGTCTGATGACCCTGCTGCCACGAGGGGCCAGAAACCCACCGCTTGGCCTGCCGGGACTCGGGTGGGGCAAGAGAAGCAGAATGAGGGTCAAAACCAGGTGTTTATTCAGGAATAATGAAGTACAGATGATTTACTCCACCGGTATGGGTAGGTTTTGTCAGTAAACTCCATTGCACTATTCATCTTCTTTCTGTAAATAATGACAATAGATCCTATTCAACCATAAGCTCTTGGGCCAGGAGAGGTGTTGGCAGTTTGGTAGGACATGTCTAGTCAGACGTTTTCATCGCTTTCTTTAGGACAAGTGACAAACGGCCCTTGAGGTCAAGGTTGATGTGTGTAGGGAGGAGTTGGCTCACTTCTGAAATGGATGTTTCTCACCCCAAACGCTCTCCATGTCGGTCATTTGTGTTCCCTTTTCAGCACTGCTCTTCCTGGGTAAATTGTGCAAAATATCCTCAGCGGCACTTGGCAGAAATGGGGAAAGTTTCTGAGGCGACACCAGGTAATTGCTCCTTCCCAGGTGAAATAACTGGGGGCAGATTCTGGCTGGGAAGCACCACTGAAGTCCAGCAACGCATGCCAGGGGAAACTCTGCTTTCTGCCCCAGTCTACTTCTAAACCCTAGTCACCGAGAAAAGTGACAGGACGCAGACCTCTAGGATCATTGCGCTGAGTAGCAGAGACACCGTGAGTACAATGTAACTGAAGTACTAATTTTTGATCTTAAATAATGCATGAGCGTAACTTCACTAGTGCCCGTTGGGGACCAGGTTTTATTGACACCTGTTTATGCCTGGTCCCTGGAGAAGAAATTACAAGAAAAGAGTAATTGGAAAACAGAAAAATGATAGGAAACAGATACGTGTTTGCTTCATTGTCAGAATCTCCGTGATGGGTTTCAGTACACCGGGCTCTTCCGTCCCTGCTGTGCTGCTGCTCCCTGGGCCCCTTCCGTGTCGCGTCCCCATCGCCGTGTCCCCGTAACAAGCCTGTGGTGACTGAGCCGGCCCCGTCGGCACCACACGTCCCCACGGCTCCTTCCAGGGACGTCCTCTGAAAAGCTAACCCCATCTGCGCTGAAGTCCTGCGGGGGACGGGAGCCTCTTCCTTCTCCGTGCCGCTCCATCGGTGATGTGCTCTCACCGGCTGGCCGGCTCAGACCGGGGTGGGGATGGGGAGCCGCGTCCGGGGGTGCGGCGGGGTTACCTGCCAACGCCACCTTCCAGCGCCGGTGCCGTCGGTAGCCGTCGGTGTTGAACGAGTCTTGTGCTGCTGCCGTCCCTGTGACCGCGTGCGGAGGGTCGCCTGCCCGAGTCCTTGGCCGGGCGGCGTACGCGGCGTTGGGGGGCAGCTCACCGGGGCCGGCCGGTGAACCGGCAGCAGCCAGCCTGCCGCAGCCAGAGCCGAGCCACTGATGCTGGCACGATGCGCGTGCCAAGGACACCGGGCCGGTGCGAAGGGTTATTCCCTGCGAAAGGGCTGGTTCCTGTGAAAAACGTGTGGCTTTTCGAAATTCTCTGAACCGCTCCTCTCCCGTTATTCCTTCTGTTGCGTCAGAGCCTGAGGCAGCTCCAGATGTGAGCAAAACTTGCAGTGAAGTCATGAAATACTCCTGGTACCAAACCCATCGTGCAGAGCTTGAAAGAAGTCGGTAGCAGCTCTGGGTTACATCTCCACTACAACCAGAATACAATAATTCTCTGTATATAAGTATTTAAATACATGTATTTTTTGTATGACAGATTTATACAGGGTGTGCCATTATTCGCTGTGAAAAGTCTACATCGCCTATAAATTTTTCTCTTTAAATTCCTTGCCATAAGATTGTTTTCTTATCTCTGTTGTATTATGAAGTTTTGCAAAGTTGCATATTTTTAAGTGTTTCCGTTGAATTCCACAGACTTCACTGGGAATTTTGTGTAGAAAACAAATGCCAGATCAGGTCCTGATGTTTCTTCTGTTGCCAATTCTTTATTACTCTATACCTTGCCAAAGAGAGAAGAAGAGTAATAATATCAAAAAGGCCAATAATACGAACTTGAGATTGGACAGCGCTGAAATCCTGATGCCTTGGTAGGGTATTTTTTTAGATTATTTCAGTGGAAATATATGTAAAAAGTATATCTTTGTATTTTATGTTAATACATTTCTGTAATTTTATTGCATGAAAATTTTGCCATGTCACAGAATATTTAAGTTATGACAAGTTTGTGTTTTTGCAGATACTGCAAGAAGCCATTGCATATGTGGAGTAATAAATGGGTATTTTTAACATTGCCAAGTATTTGTTGTCATTTCTAGGCTATTGTTCTGTAGAAAAAAACCTTTGAATCTTATAAAAAGCGGATGTTATAATTACATTTCTTGATTACGCATCGCAGACCGGAGTTGTTTAGTGTCCACATTACACCAGTGGGTGTAAGAGCCAGAACACACCACCCGCCGCTGCGTCTGCGCTGCCGGCAGCTCCCCGGCCAGCGGCAGCAGTCCTCCGCAGCCGCGTAGCGAGCGGGTCAGCACACCAAGTGGTTTTTAATTTGCTGCAAATTGCGTGGCGCGGTGCAGTGCCAGGCAAAGCCGGGCGGTTGCAGCTGATGGCTAGGAGGCTGTGTGAAGGCATGAACCGTGAAAAAATCAAAATGCTGAAAGCCAGGGGTGGGACGCAGGAACCGTGCAACTCTTTAAACTGCGAAACAGGCGTTCAAAGGGAAGCAGCTGAATCCAGACATGTACAGTGTCCCACTTTCCGGTGTCAGAAGGTGTTTATAATTCCCTAGGGAGAGTTTATCTTTACAGCAGTGGGGCCGAGGGCCCTTTCGATGGTGGGTTTGGGGTCGTGGTGAGGATGAGGAGTGCCCTCGGCACAGCCACCGGCCTGGGTCGCCTCTGCCCACACCGGCCCCTGCCCGGGGGGACCCGCGCTGCGCAGCTCTGAGTCTCTCAGTGCGTTTGTGCTGGGCTGCTGCCTGGGAATGAACTGGGAGAGCAGGGAGCTGTGTGCTGGGTTGGACCCGCGCAGGGTCCCGGTGCCCAGCACCGTCGAGGCACCGACGCCTACGGCTTGCTGAGTTTTAGTAGTTCACCGCACAACCCTGGATTTTGTAGCTTAAACTCAATAAAAACAGCCCTGGGAACATCAGGAGGTCTCTGGGTTTTTTTTTCTCTTTCATCCCTCATCAGTACTTGGAATTATTTATTATGGTTGGTGCAATGTGCTGCTTGCTTTATCTCAGTGTAGACAGCATCTGCAAAGGCTCTTCCTGACTTCAAAAGAAATGGTAAAGGACCAAGACAAATCGATATATGAGCTTAACTTGGCACTCTCTGCAGAGCCCTTCACCGCGGTTGGCAGCCCCGTGCCCCGACCTCAGCAGGGCTGTGCCTGGCCGCCGATTTGACGCCTCTGGCGTGACCCCGCACAGTGTCCCTGGGTGTCCCCGAAAGGCCAAGGGCACCCGCCAAGCTGGGTCACTCACCCCTTGTTCCGGTGAAGGTAACAGGGTGAGGAAGCCAGTTCCCCACACAGGGGGTGAAAAAGCTGATAGACTTAAACCGCCACAAAAGCAGACAGCTCTGCCCGTTACCGCTGTGCCTAAGCCACTGCAACTGGCATTTGCCGGGGCTCACCCTTGGGGTGGGACGAGCAGGGACCGGCCCGTCTCGTGCTCATCACCCGACTTCTTTGCCTGCTGGGATTTATCATGAGGCTGTTTTGGATGGCTGGGCCTGAAGGAAAGGCGGGTGGCAGCTGCTGATGCCTGCGTGGGCTGGACCGGGGGAGCCCAGTTACCCAGCAGAGCAGGTCAAGGCAAGGTTTGCCACAAGCTGGGGGGAAAAAAAAGCAGCAACGAGAACAGAAAAGCAGTTATCATTTTGTGTCTGTCTGCCAGCTGATGTGCACCCTTAGGGAAGCGTCGGGAGAGTTTTCACGCAGCAAGCGTGAGCCCTGCAGCATCCCTCTGCTCCTGCTTTCCTCCACTGTGGCTGGTGACACGGCAGTGCCGGGGCAGCCGTGACCCTGCAGCCCATGGTCACCTGCCTGCAGCCCTCAGCCGGGCTGCTTGGCTGCAGGGTGCCCTCACGCTCAATTTTAGCACCGCGCTTGTAAAGGTGCATGCATTTAAGACCAATCTGCTGCATTGCGTATTCTGTTTTGGTTTGGACTGGGCAATTGTCTTTTTGAATTTTACTGTTCTGTAGATAGTACTGCCGTTCCGCTAGGAAACGAGAGGCTCAGCCCCACGCTCAGGGCCCCTCCAGTCCGCGGTGCCTCACTTCTGCAGAGCCAGCCAGCTCCCACCGTGCCAGGCACGGACCCTCGGTCAAGGGCATGAAGCGTCTCGCCGGTCCCGTTCACCTGCGAGTGCCTGACCCAGAGCCTGCAGGAAAGCTGTCCAAAGAAACTGGGGCCAGAGCCAGTGTTTGTGCTTTGGGTGGTTCCGTTTCCCGGAGGCTGGGACTGCGTTAGCAGGCGGCTGGCTCTGCTGGGACTCGGCTCAGCATCCCCTGGCACCGGGAGAGCTGCAGAAACGCTCTCAGCCCTGCTCCGCGCATTAGGAAGCTCCCTGACCGAGGAAATAAATGCAAAGCCTCCCTTCAAAGGGAAAGGGGCAGCGGGATTTGAGCCCTCAGCTGGCGAGGCGGATGGAGGGACCAAAACCACTTCTGCAGGGCGATGCTGGGAGAGGGGACAGTGTCTCTGGCTCCTGCCGGGGTCCCCACCGCCCCAGGGTACCTCTCACTAATGAGCCTGACTGTTGGAAGAGGGTATTTCCAGGACAGAGATCACAGAACTTCCCTTGCTAAGTCAGTGCTACCGAGCTGGGGCTACCCCAGTCACGCCATAGATGCCTGGGCAGTTGGGAGAAGTTGCTCCCAGCAGACTGTAACTTTTGTCTTTCCCATTCCTTATGTAGTTTCCACTGCCATCACTTTAAAACTCCATTTAGAAAGAAAAAAGATGTTCAATAGTCTTGGTGCAATTGCCAGAAAAATCAACAAATGAAATTTAATCATTTAAAATTAAATATAAAATACACAAACAACTGCATTCCTGTATGTTTGATACAGAAATTACTACAGCTCATTGCATTGAGAGGTAGGTCAGATCAGACAATCAAAAAAAAAAAAAAAA